>BGNK01002333.1:77765-104123 GCA_003297005.1 Symbiodinium sp. clade A Y106 | reverse complement strand
TTCTCGTTTGCTTGCGTGTAAAAATCTCCGCGCGTTTGGTGAGCCATGGCAGGTTTAGGAACAGGGGACTTGATCACTCCACTTGTTTCTGTACGACCTGCTGGGGCTTCACCTCAGCAGAGACCATTATTGGGAATTATATAGGGGCTCCTGTAGGGATCCATTCCCCCATTCCCTGCTAAGCACCAGGGAGTCTTGCTACAGGTCTCAGCCCACTCTGGATATGGCTGGCTTGCAGAGCATGGCTCCAGAAGCCTGCCGCCGGAGTGGCATGCAGCCCGAAGACTGCCAGTGCAAGACATCCGCTCATCTCACAAGCTCGGCGGGAGGGTTTAAGCTTTCGGGTAAAGGGTGCCGTTGATGCTATGCAGTTGAACCAGTACTTGAAGATCTCAACCAATCAGCAGCGCAAACGCAATATTGACTTTCTCTGCAACACACATCGTTCCGCTACTTCAGGGAATGGAACAGATGGAGTTGCATAGCGACTGTTCAGGGATTGCAGTAGGGGCAACATAGCCCTTAGACATCGATCTGTCGATCTATCTGCTTAGCAACCTATCTATCGGTCTCCCGCTCTCTCTCTCTCTCCCTCTCTCTCTCTCCCTCTCTCTCTCTCCCTATCTCTCTTTCCATCTATCTGTCTATCTGTCTGTCCATATCTCGATTCAACATGCATCTCTCTGCACTTGCTCTTAGTACTGGCATAAATTCCAAGCAACAAATAGTTGACATCGACATCATCTAACCCTGTATATCTTACGATCATTCTAGGGGGCACTTCTCCTCGCATCGTCCGCCGATGCTCAGATCAAAAACATATGTATCACGAAATCTTGATCATTTGATCTTTGCATTGTCTTATATTGAGATGGCTGTAATATATCTTTGACTCGGATGTTGATATGTCGAATAAAGAATAATGATCCCTATAGATATTTTTCATTAGTTTGAATTCCCTCTTCATCATTAATTTATAGGAGGTTCTACTCATTGATATTGAACATTGGAAAATTTTTTAAAAGAAACTACAAATTAGAAAGAGTGATTAGGGATTGAACAAAAAATCTGGTATAAGTTACAAGAATATATCTATATATATATGAATATTCTCTAGTAAAGCGGTGTCGTGTTGGTTGCGTCCGTGATTCTGTGCGCACCCTTGCCCCCCTGTAACTTGGTCCTTTTCCGTGTTTCTTTGTGAAAGCCTCTTGCATCGTCGTCTCGGTAAAAAAATCTACAAGTTTTTGGCGGAGGCTCCAGTGCTGTGCCTGCTGAATGCAACCAAATATCAGTCGCATGTCAGGGTTCGTGTCCAGTTACGGTCTGGCTCGTTTCCGGTTCGTGTCTGGGTTCGTGTTTGGGTTAGTGGCCGTGTTCGCGTTTGGTTCGTGTCCGGTTCGTGTTTGGATTCGTGTTTGGGTTAGTGGCCGTGTTCGTGTCCGGTTCGTGTTTGGATTCGTGTTTGGGTTTTTGGTTGTGTTCGCGTTTGGTTCGTCTCCGGTTCGTGTCCGGGTTCGTGTCCGGTTGGTGTCTGGGTTCGTGTTTGGGTTTCTTTG
Organism: Symbiodinium sp. clade A Y106; assembly: GCA_003297005.1. Classification (NCBI taxonomy): domain Eukaryota; class Dinophyceae; order Suessiales; family Symbiodiniaceae; genus Symbiodinium; species Symbiodinium sp. clade A. The sequence goes on along the minus strand of BGNK01002333.1, from coordinate 102,564 downwards.
GGTTAGTGGCCGTGTTCGCGTCTGGTTCAACCCGGACACGAACCCGGACAAGAACCGGACACGAACACGAACTAGACACGAACCGGACACGAAGCAGACAGGAACTAGACACGAACCAGACACGAGCCAAACACGAACCCAAACGCGAACCAAATACGAACCTGGACATGAACCCAGACACGAACCAGACACGAAACGGACACGAACCGGACACGAACCCGACATGAACCCAGACACGAACCCGACACGAACCTGGACACGAACAGGGACACGAACCGGTCGCGTCCGGTTCGTGTTTTGGTTCGTGTCCGGCTCGCGTTTGGGTTTGTATTTGATTCGTGTCTGCCTATGTCTCGATTATCTCCGATTCGTATCCGGTTCTAGGAAGTATTGCAGTTTGAAACTCGATATGTTGTATTTAATCGCCTTGTCAATATGTTTATTCTATTATAAAGGGACTTAGAGGTATCATTTTCCGCTGATTATTTTCAGATAACTTCTGATCTTCCGGAATTAAATATAAATACTTTTTGTCGCGAAAGTTAGCTTGTTAGTCTTTCATTCCTACTGCGTTAGTGGTGTTACCCCGGTCTTGCGCCTAACCCACATGATGCAGGAAACATGGCCACACCCCTCGAGTGCAGGATGTGCTGTAAAACCAATACAAACGGCATGTCGGTCTTATCGCGTTTACGATGTCAAGGCGAGGCGCAGCTGCCTTGAGAGGCAATTTTTCAGGTGGCACGCTGGCGGCGGCAACAGCGGCAGCAACAACAACACCAAGAACACCAGCGACAGCAACAGCAGCAACAGCAACAGCAACATCAACATCATCAGCAACAAGCAACAACAACAACAGCCACAACAACAACGACAACTACTACAACAGCGGCTGCACCACCACCCATAACAACAGCGGCCGCAGCAGCACCGTCACCGTAGCGAACCGATGCCGCAGGCACTGCGAGTGTAGGAACGGCCGTAAATACAGATGCAAACGGCATGTCGGTCTTGCGCATTTACGTCGTGTCGGAGCCAACAACAACCACCGCAGCAGCAGCAACACCAACAACAACAACAACAGCAGCAGCAACGGCAACAGCAATGGCAACAGCAGCAACAGCAGCAATAGCAGCAACAGCAACAACAACAACGACAAGGGCCCGTCGCAAAGACAATTACTACAACCGCAGCTGCTCCGCCACCAACAGCAACAGCTGCAGTAGCAGCAGCAGTGGCAACGCCGCTGCAACGACGGCACCGATGCGAGAGGTGCTGCGAGTGCAGGAAACGCTGTAAAAATCGAGGGAAACACCTCCACAGACACACGAAACATCGGCCACACCGATGCGAAAGCCACTTGGAGTGTAGGAAACCGGCTTTCTCGCGGAGCCGATGAAGTGAGGGGAACCCCGAGATCCACCGACAGGCCAAAGTAAATGGCACATTTTCGAAGCAGAATTTGGTACCAGAAAATCACCCCCCAATGTCCCCCCCCCCTCGCCTCCCGCCTCACCCCTCACGCAGCACGAAAGCATCGGCCGCACCGACGTTTTCGGCACTTCGAGTGCAGGATGTGCTGTAAAAACCAATAGAAACCAATACAAACGGCATGTTGGTCTTATTGCATTTACGATGTCAAGGCGAGGCGCAGCTGCCTTGAGAGACAACTTTTCTTGTGGCACGCTGGCGGCGGCAACAGCGGCAGCAACAACAACACCAAGCACAGCATCGACAGCAACAGCAGCAACAGCAACAACAACAGCAACCACAACATCAACAGCATCAGCGACAAGCAGCAACACAGCCACAATAACAACGACCACTACTACAACAGCGGCTGCACCACCACCCATAACAACAGCGGCCGCAGCAGCACCGTCACCGCAACGAACCGATGCCGCAGGCACTGCGAGTGTAGGTAACGCCGTAAAAACAGATGCAAACGGCGTGTCAGTCGGTTTTGCGCATTTACGTCGTGTCGGAGCCAACAACAACAACCGCAGCAACAACAACAACAACAGCAGCAACAGCAACAGCAGCAACGGCAACAGCAGCAATAGCAGCAATTCAATTCAATTCGCGCGAGCGGACTCCGCGCATGGTGGGCGATTGCCGCACGATGCACTCACTACGGTGTGAAACTGACTTGATGACCAATCTATATCTAGGTAGGTCATGTGCCAAAATGAGGTTTGCTCTGGGGACCGATCCACGTTACGCTGCCTCGAAGCACTTAGGGCCGACTTGCACATGAAACCTTGTCCCCGTCTCCACCGAGCAGGATGACCTGCACGGCTGCCCCGTATTTTTGGGAAAGGACCGCCAAGCACCTGAGAAGTTTCAAAGATCTCCACGTAGCAAGACCACGGTCGAGTCAAGCTGGAGCTGTCGGTATGTGCGAGAAGTACCTGCAAATATTCATTGCAAGTGATGTGACGCTGCATGGTGACCATAGCAGCGAGGCGCAGCTGCCTTGAGATGCAACTTTTCTTGTGGCACGCTGGCGGAGCCGTCAGCAAGAGAGCCAGCTGTCTGTCACATGCTCGGCTGAGGAATGCATGTAGGCAGTGCTTCAGCGAGAAAAGGAAGAAAACAACTCGTGAAGCCGGTGGCTCGGGCGAAGCTCAGTCATTGGTGCCAGTTCCAACTGCTGGATCCCGAGCCAGAGCCTTGCTGCCATCAACTGCGGCCAGACCACTGCTGTTCTGTCCACTGGTCCCCATCTCTTGGTGGTTTATCCGACGGAGATGGAGGGGCCTCGACCTGTCGCTCGTCCCAGCCTTGTTGGGACTGCCCCTTCTCCTTCTCCCGCTGCCGGTTCCACAGATAGGCGGTCGTGTCGGCCTTGCTGTGATCGATCCAATTTTTCAAAGACAGCCCTTGCTAGCCGGATGCTCAGAAAGATCAAGTGCAAGTGTCCGAGTGCTCTCACCTTTGCAGCGCACCTGAGGGACTGTCGCGGCTGGGACCAGGTGTTGGTATTGTTGATGTTGATGTTGTTGTTCTTCTTCTTGTTATGCTTGGTGGTGGCGGTGGTAAGAGAGAAGAGAGAAGAGAGAAGCGAGAAGGGAGAAGGGAGAAGGGAGAAGAGAGAAGAGAGAAGAGAAGAGGGAAAAGAGAAGAGAGACGAGAGAGGAGAGAGGAGAGGGGAGAGCGGAGAGGGGAGAGGGAAGAGGGAAGAGGGAAGAGCGAAGAGAATAGAGAGTAGAGAGCGGAGAGGTAGAGATGGAGAGGTAGAGGAGAGAGAAAAGAGAAGAAAGGAGAGAGCAGAGAGTAGGAGAGTAGAGAGAGCAGAGAAGAAAGAGGAGAGAGAATGGAGAGGAGAGGAGAGGAGAGGAGAGAGGAGATAAATAAGAAAAGTAGGTTGAGAGATATTTTTATATTTCTTCTTTTTATGATGACTATGGGAAAGTATTGTGATTTATTTTTAAATTTGTTCTTCATTCTTATCTTTTCTTATAGAAACTTTATTATTACAGTTCTATTATCCGAATTTTTATCGAGTTGGAAATTATAAGTTTGTAGTACGTATAATTCTTATGGATTTCGTGTAATTTAGAAAGTAGAAATGTTAGTAATGATAGAAATAATAATGATGGTAACATTAAGATTTTTAATATAATTTTTAGATTTCGTTCTCTCCGATATTCTCTCTTAAATCGATTCTTGTAGAAGGATTGGGATGATTGTTTAAATGAAATGATAATTAATAGTAGTATTTGATAAATATATATCGATAATAGGTAATATATAGATATAAAGTATAGAAATATTTGAATGTTGTACTAAAGTGAAATTAAGTCATATAAATTTTGATAATTTTCTTTTAGTTTCGATGAGTTTCTTTGTATTTTGATTTATATAGATTTTCTGTGTATGTTTATATAATATTCATAGAATGTCTATGTAGAATTTCAAGATTTCATATATTTATAAAAGAAAAATACATCTTAAAATTTCATATTTCTATGTTAGAATATTCTGAGATTGTGTATCGAAAATATTATATTGTAAAATTTTATAATATTTCTTTTATAATTTCGAAATACTTAATTTATAGTTCTCTCAAATTTTCTGAGATATAAATTATATATATAATTCAAAAATTCTATTTAATTTCATCTTAAATTTCAACTCTTGTTTCATAATTCGAATATTCTTGCTAATATTTTTTTTGTCGGTGAATTAATGATTTTGTTAATTAAATGGGGGGGTTGGGGCTATTGAATTCGCGATATGAGGTAGGCATACGGTTCTTCTATGTCGTTGATGTGGCCTATCTCACGGCGGGATATCGGAATCATGTCTATATTAATCGGTTGGTGCCGGGATATACTCATTCAATTGAAGAGATTTCGAACTTGCAGCCCGATAACCCCTTAATGGCTTCTTTCCGACTGATGAGGAAGATTTTTATAACCCTTCTCAGCCTATCGACTAACCTGCCAAATTCAACAGCTACACGAGACTGTCCACTAAGATCTTCTCTAAGGGAATTGCGTGGCCCACCAAGCGCGGCTTCGAGCTGTCGCCGCTCCCGGAGCAGGGGCATGGCTTTATGCCACTCCTTCATCCACCCGTGCTTTGGTATTCTCTGATATTGTATTTCGGATATTGTCAGTATGCGATTGGGAATACCTATTTTCGGGGTAGATTTGGGATATATTTATTGCCATGAAGTAATTCCCTTGATCATCTTGGGCATCATATTATGGGTTGTATGAGACAAGGGAATAAATATGGGATTCATAATTCTCTCCGTAATATAATCATAGATACGCTGAAATGATTGCTTTGAGATTTGTCTTCGAACCCACGGGATTGATAGCTGAAGATCCGCAGCTCCGACCTGCTGATACTTTGCTCATGGCGCCGCCTAGTCTGAAACCGAATTCGTGGAGGAAGTTCCCTAGGCTTGCCCTCGGAGTTGCTGTTACATCACCGGTGCTCTCGCCAGTGCTGACGCAAGCGGCGATGGAACCGCTGAGTGTGGCTACCAGCTACGCAGAACGAAAACGTGGTCGTAATGATATTGGGGAGCATTGTGTGTCAGCTAATTTGGGTTATGAACCTATTGTATTTGAGAGCTTTGGAGTAATCGATCAGGGAGGCATGATTCTTCTATCCAATCTTTGTGAGAAGGTTGATGCACAATTGAAGCGACGGTATGGAATATCAAGGAGCGATTGCTTGGCACGCTTGTCTGTTGGTCTGCAACGAGGGCTCCACGGTGCTTTGAACGTACAATGTAAGATACAAACGGAGAGTCCCCAGGGTGCTGAGTCTCTTGAAATTTTCTTACACTTGTGCTTGGAATGATAACGCTATACTCAGGTCCCATGCCTTCCTTTTGCGAGGTTGCCCTACGCCTCTGCGAGGTTGCTGCTGCTGGCCGACGCTGAGCAGACTGGTGAATAGACGCCTGATACTCTCACGCGAGGATTTCGCTTCGTCACATGTTGCACCGGCTGCGGCGCCGGCGCGCTACAAATTGATAAGTTCTGGAGTCGCTTTGGGGGGATTGCTGTTTGAGCTCCGTGCATTCCCGTAATTCGGGGAGGTGGTGGTTGTCTTTTCCTGTGGGAGTGCATGGAGCCTTTGATTCCGTTGGACTTATTCGTGGCTCCCGAATGGGAAGAGCATAAATTTTCTTTATATCTTGCGGGGGCAGAAGGCTCTCATAAATCTTCGTATGAATCTCTATGGAGGATTCATATTAATTGGTGTTTTTGGGAGCAGACGTCTCTTGCACCGTGATTGCAAACGGACTATTTTATCTAGCTAATTTTATCTCCTACTCTAGAATCGGTTCGTTTTCAGGTTTCAAAAAGAGTTTGGGGCAGGAGGTCTTGATAAATGGGATATAGAATTTCTAATTTTGAGAAGTGTGTAAGGAAGAGTTCTATAAATACTATTGAATATTTTCCGAATATTTATTTTTCAATATTTGGAATTGTCTCTCATTATTGGAAATAATAGGTCTATTCCGAAAAACTACTTTATATACAATATTCTATATAATATACAATAAGAATAATCTTTAAAATGGAATAAAGAAAAAAATCAGATTTCAGAAAATTGATATTGATTAAAATATAAAATATTTAAAAGAGAGATTCAAAATAATTTGACCATAGAAATCATTGATAGATTATAAAAAAATAAGTTAAAAATGAAAATTATATAATTCATTGCTTTATCATTTTTATAAAACTGAATTTTTCTTAATCCATATTCTTTTCTTTCAGCAATAATTTTGATATGAGTTTGGAAGATTCGAAAATATTTTTCGATTTTTCTTCGAAATTTTTATATCTTAGATCATAGAGATAAATTGAAGAATGATTTATATCGTGAAATATTTTTCTCAATAATTGGAAATTGAGAAATGGATTCTTGGTTGAAATGAGAATTAAAGTATTGATATTTGAATCATCTTTGGTTCATTTCGAGAAAAAACAAATTAAAGAATTGATATTCTAAAAGATTCGTCGAAATCAATATGAAGAATATGAATATGGCTCTAATTCGAATAAATCAAAATCCTAAGAGATTTACTAAAAAATTATTCATAATAATTGAATTATCATCATAATTTGCCTGAGAAATGAGATTCGAAATTCAGGAAGCAGGATATTTAGTTGGATTGATTTGATTCCATTGTCATGATCTCCTATATATGTCTTTAAAATTTCGAGATAGAAAATATTTCTTCATTATCAAATAGATTTTCTTTATATCTATTTTGCCATATTATATTCTGATTGAAAAAATTTCATATCTCCAACACGAAGATATATGAATAGCCTGACACTTTATTTGCTTTATCATAACTATTTAGTCTGAAAATTTAATTTCTTCGAAATTTTTTTCTATATGAACCTCAGTTCATTCTAAACATATTATTTCGAATATTTAATATATTTATAATGATTTTCAAACTACATTTAAAATGAAAATTTATCGGCTTATCAAGATTCAATATTTTCCCTTCTTCTATCCTTCCATCCAGATAAAAAAAAAATATATATATATAGCTTTTATTATATATAATATATTGAATACGGATCCCCGCGCAGAGGGCCCCTCTGCAAGACTATAAATACTACTATATCTTCTAGAAACTTATGAGCGCCACTAAGTATTACATTGAATCTAGAAGACTCTGGGAGATCCGTCGCGTATCCTTTGCAAAATTATAAACGTTCTAAAATCTTGACCTCCCAAGGCTCTGTGGGATTCGGCGCTAACCTCCAAAAAATTATAATATGATCAAATCCCGATTCTAGAATAAGACCTCCCTCCGGAAGATTATTATTTTATGATTAAATGTTGATTCTAACAGGTTCTTCCTTCTTCCTCTCCCTCTTCTCCTCTTGAGAAATAATATATGATACCCATAGCACAGAATTTATAATATACAATACGCAACACACAAAATATAGACAACGATACAGGCAGCGCATCACACAACATACGCGCCGACACACCACAGCTCTAGAAGACTGTAGACGCGACTAAATGCTGACTCGAGCAAGCGAGATGGGGCGTATTTCAAAAATCCCCCCCATTCTAGAAGATTATAATCTGACTAAATGCTGATTCTGGAAGATTCTGCGGGAGGCTACGTGTATTTGAGAGCCCTCGCTTTTCCAGAAGAATGACTAAATATGAATTCTAGAAGGCTCTGTGGGATATAGATCGCGTTTGCGCTCCATTCCCTTATAGAAGATGATAATATGAAAAACGCTAACTCTAGAAGATTCTAAAATATACGATACGAACGCATTTAAGATGCCCCCCCAAAAAGATTACAATATGACTATATACTAATTCCCAAAGGACGATTGTATATCATTTGGACAAGGCCTTATAGAATAATCTTTTTCTCTTCTTATTCCTCTTTCTTTCTCCTCCTCCCTGTTCTTCTCCTTATAATGTTCGACGAATAATATATGACGCATGACTCACGATTCATAGCATACCCAACATACAACACGCAATACGCAACATGCAACATGCAGCGCGCAAGACGTAATACGCAATACACAACCCACAACACACAATACCTAACAGGCAACACGCAAGGCCCAGCACGCAACATGCAGCACGCAAGACGCAAGATGCAAGACCTAACCTACAACACGCGCAACACGCGCAACACACACAACACGCGCAACACGCGCAACAAGCGCAATACGCGCAACACACACAACACGCCCAACACGCACAACACGCACAACACGCACAACACACACAACACACACACACAACACACACACAATACGCACAACGCGCACAACACGTATAGACACACACACACACAACCCACAACGCATACATACAGCGCATCACACAGCATACGCACAGACATACCACAACTCTAGAAGACTGGAGACGCGACTAAACGCTAACTCTAGAGAGCTCTATGGGCCCTATGGATGCGGCGCATATTTGGGGCCCCCACCCCTCCGGCAAATTGTAACGCGACTAAATATTGACTCTAGAGGGCTCCGTGGGACGCTGAGTCTAGCGGGCTTTAGGAGCTACAACGCGCGTTTGGGACCCCCCCGGAAGATTATAATGGATTAAATCTTGAGTCTGGAGCTCTCTAGTCTAAGATTATTCCTTATCTCCTCCTCTTCTTTCTTCTTTCTTCTTCTCCCTTTTCCCCTGCTCCTCACACATACAACACACAATACACAACACACACAACACACAACACACACAACACACACAACACACACAACACATAACACGCAACACACACAACACACACTTTGGCTCGGCACGTGCTGATACGAAGGAAGATAGATAGGACTAATCAAGGGAAAAATAGATTGCAGCAACTGCCCAGGCTTAATTTCACGATTGGATCCATGATAGAAGCAACTTTGCAGGTGCAGGTGGTTGCTCAGACCCCCCTTCCCCCATCTTAGAATAGTTTTATTGGCACAAGGATCCAAGACGGGCCTGTGCCCCCTGCACGCGATCGGGCGCCATGTCCAGGTGTTTATACACACACATGCCCGGAATAGACCGGGCTGCCGCAATGCTTGTCGTCATCAATCGCCTCGTCCTCGTCGTCGTCGAGTATGACAAGTAGTGGGGATTGGGTCCTGTCCCCGGCGCATGTGGGATGAGGCCCAGTCCCAGGAACAATGTAGTGAGGATATGGGTCCTACCCTCTATACCATAGGCGGGGATAGGGTCCTGTCCCCTGTGTATCACGGCCCGATGCATTGTCCCGTGCGGGAATCAAATAGCATCCCAAAAGCCAGGAAATTTATAAAGAAAATTTGAATTGCAAATTGGTATATACCAAGATATTCAAATCCCGCAAAAATCTGCTCAGACCTGATACCTATTGGAAAAACGAACCCCGAACCTTCCAAACGACGTATTCAGCAATTGACACGCAGACGTACCACAGACCCTCACTGCCTGAAACCTACCTGAGTCGCGTTGCCTAGCCCCATCTCCAGCAATCCTCTGAAAAGCAATCATTTGTACAATAACTATCTGAGATATTCGAATATGAATATTCGTCAGAAATAAATAAGATGATGGCATCGGCCCATATCAGCAAATGAGCCTGGAAATCTATGATGATAATTCGACCTGTGACGTTCAGTTGGCTCGTCGAAATAAATATCCGCTAGCGCGGGCTTGGGTTTTTGCCTTGCCCACTATGATCTAGCCCCAAATTTCGGAAAAATCAGAACGATATGAATTTTGGCTCGAGACATATTGATATGAAAAAAGACAGATAGGACCAGCTAAGATAGAGATAGATTGCAGCAATTGTGCAGACTTAGTTTCACGATCCGGCCCATGATAGAAGTAATATATTTGGAGAGTGCAACGCCCTGGTGGCGTGTATTTCTCGGTAATTTAGGAGTTTTCATACGAGTTTTTACATTTAGGTTTTAAGCTATTTTATGAGGATATCCAGACTCTACCGTGCATACAATCTCCTCCTCTGCCAAGGGAGCTTCTGACCTGTGGGATTCCAGTTCCCGCACCACCCACTCAACTTAATCTTAAATAAAAAGAAAAAGCATGATCGGTAACGAACCCGATACGAAAAAAGCATGCTGGGTAGCAAATCCCGCTATCACTCCTCGCCTTCCGAATCCCAAGAACTAGAAGGATATATTCTGCCCTAAACCCAAATGTATATGGTTGCCCAAATCCTTTCAAGATATGATGGGTAGCGAACCCAAAGTCCTTTATTGAAAGTCGTCATTGGTTCCCAAATTCCAATACCGAGAAATACATATTCGACCCTCAAATAACAGCTTTGACAATAGAAGATGAGTTGCGAACATTGACAAACTACGATATTTATGACAGAAAATGCATACTAACCTTGAAATCATTCTACAGTTATGTATATGAATATATATATGTACTACGTATGCAAATATGTGTATATATAAATATACACATATATAAATACACACACATATATATATACATGTATGTGACTATATTCATACACTGCATATGCACGTGCACACATTCATACATATGTCTTTATATATATATATATATATACATATATATATACATATATATATATATATATTTATTTATAGTTAGATGCATGGATAGATACAAAGATCGATAGATTGATTGATAGATAATGTAGGGATCTGATCCTCAATATAGTAGGATTCAGATAAGGAACCCAAATAAAGTCCCAGATTTTCTTAAGCAGGCTATATATATATATTTGCACATATATACACATACATACCTATGTATCACGGGCTGCATGCGAGCATGTGTGTGCAACAGCGGGGCTGGTATACAGTTATGCCCGAATTAGAGGGCCCCCCCAGGTTCTAATTCCAAACCTTAATTAATTTCTAAATTCCAAAACTTAGGAAAATATGTTGGGCTCTTATCCGACAGCTTTCACAATAGAAGATGCGTTGCGAGCAATGAGAAACTTCGACATTCAGGATAGAAGATGCATAGTAACCTTGAAGCCAACCTATATATATATGTATAATACATACGATTATGCTTATATGTGCATATACACACATACATTTACATATAGATATATGTATCTTATGTATATCTATGTATATGAATATATGCCTATGAATATATATATATATATACATATATATACACACACACATGTTCATGCATTTTCAAATCCTATGCACGCGCACATGTAAATGAATATATATATATATAGATAGATGGATACACAGGTAGACAAACAGATAGATAATAGATGAACGGAGTGAGAGAAATCTGTATTTGTGTGTGAGTACATATATATATATATACCTACCTATGTATCACGGGCACACACACACACACGGTATTTCTATGGTATACATGCGACCATGTGTATGCAACCGCGGGGCCTGCAATTATGCAGTTATTGCGGCCTTCCAATTTTCTTTGAGTGTATAATTGCATAGAGGCCCTGCTGTTACAGACATAGAGACGTGCATGCATATGACCGAAACGTGTTCGTGTTTTCCTTGTATATATATATATAATATATTATATATATAGATAGATATATACGGGTATAGAGACCATGCTTGCCGATATACAGATTTGATGCTTGATATGTTTTACCAATCATTCCTTGTCAATCAACTTTTCAAGGTTTGGAATCGGAACTTGGGGCCCGCCAATTAGCGTATAACTACTTACAAGCCTCGCGGTTGCATACACATAGTCGCATGTATACCACAGTAACAATGTATGCATGCCCGTGATACATAGCTATGAATGTGTTTATATGTATATATGTATATACACATACATATTTTATTCTCTCTCTATTTATCTGTTATCACTCATTCTATCTATCTATCCATTCTATTACGTATCTGTCTACCTGCATACATATACATATACATATACATATACATATACATATACATATACATATACATATACATATACATATACATATACATATACATATACATATACATATACATATACATATACATATACATATACATATACATATACATATACATATACATATACATATACATATACATATACATATATATGTATGTATGTATGTATGTATATGTGCGTGTGCATAGGCTCTGAAAGTGCATGCACACGTGGGTATATATATATATACATATATAGATATATACATATATTATATGTGTGTATGTGTATATACATATATATATTTACACATATTTGTATGAATAGTACATATATATGTATGCATATATAGATTGGCTTCAAAGTTAGTTAGTATGCATCTTCAGTCCTAAATGTCGAAACTTGTCATTGTTCGGAATATCATCTTCTATTGTAAAGTCGGGTAAGGGTTCAAAAAGCTTTCGGCTCTTGGAATTTGGGAACTAGTGACGACTTTCAATGTAGGGTTTTTGGTTTTGGATTCGCTTCCCATCATTTCTTGAAAGGATTAGGACCGCCATGTGCATTTGGGTTTTAGGGCAGAATATATCCTTCTAGTTTCGGAGTTCGGCAGCCAGGCACGATGGAAAGGTTCGCTACCCAGCATACCTGCTTCGTATCGGGTTTGGTAACGATCGTAATTTTCCTTTCGTTTAAGATGCAAATGAGTGGGGGGCGCGGGAACTGGAATCCCTACGCACCAATGGCACTCTGTGCCGAGACTTGTTCTTTCCAGATATCCATAGTCCAGGAGGCCTCTGGCCGGGGGGGGAGGGAGGCCAAAAAATTCTCTGGCCTCCACACCAGAATTTCTTTTTTTTTGGCGTCCCGCCCCCCCCCCCGTCCTTGCAGGCCGCCATTCCTGGAGCCACACNAATCTGGTGTGGAGGCCAGAATTTTTTTTTTTTTGGCCCCCACCCCCCCGGCCAGCGGCCTCCTGGACTATGGATATTTGGAAAGAGCAAGTCTCGGCACAGAGGGCCCTTGTCGCGGGGGGATTTCTGTTGCGACACCCCCCACACCGAAATTTTTTTTTTTTTGGCGGCCCCCCCCCCCCCCCGTCCTTGCAGGCCGCCATTCCTGGAGCCACACCTTAAGGCCATGCCCTCTGTCCTCGATCCCCAGGACCTCTTGGGAAAATCTAGTGCATCTCGATTTATGCTCGATATCCCAAATAAATCTTAAGTTATTCTAGATTGGGAAACGTAGAAATTTTAAATAACAATCTATGATACTGTCTGGACAAATCTAGTGCGATACTATTGATGTGACTGCCACAAATGCTATAGAAAACGAGATTATACGAAAATACACGCCACCAGGGCGTGATGTTCTATATATTTAAGGGTATTTTGGGTAGGCCGCATTTATAGATTCAGGAGATTGATCAGACCATCCCCCCCTCATCTTGGAATAGCTTCATTAGCACAGATATCCAAGACGGGTCTGTGCCTCCTGCACGCGATCGGTGACCATATCCAGTTATTTACATATATATATTCAAAAATAACACTCACAACACCCACAACACACACACAACACACACAACACACACAACACACACAACACACACACCACACACAACACACACGGCACACACAACCACAACGCATACACACAGAGCATCACACAACATACGCAAAGTTTTAGCAAAACTCTGGAAGATTGTAGACGCGACTAGAAATTGACTCTAGAGGGCTCTGTGAGATGCGATAGATGTCGGGGATACCCCCCTTCTCGAAGATTTTAGTACGACTAAGCGCTGAATTTTGAGGGCTGGACGAGCATTTGGGAACCTCTTTCCGGAAGATTATAACACGATTCAATGCAGAGTCTAAAAGACTCTACGAGATGTTCGCACCTTTGCGATCTCCCGTCCGGAAGATTAGAATACGACCATAAAGGATTCTATAGGATGTAGCGCACATATTAATATGAATATATATCCATATATATTAGATACGCACACACACCTAAGCAACATACCATGGCGCACACATTTATAGACTCTTACACATACCTACGCATACAGACACACACACAAGCACAAGCACCCGCACCTACACCCAGACGCTTACACGTATTACCACCATGACCCCTTGAACTCATTTAACAACAAAAAGAATTGTCTAGTCCTTTATTAATAGATTTGGTAATAATTATTTGATTTAAAGCTAATTATATTATTCTGAGATAGAGTTGAAGAAATTTTGTATTTCTAGAAAATCTGAAAAATATATTTATCAATTATATTATCTCTTTATTATTATAGAAAATATAGAAAATTTAATTTTCGATATTAGNTATGACAGATGAGGTGTTGTTTTCTAAGATATATATATATATATATTAGAAATGTCTTTTTCTATTCTCGAATATCTATTTTTCTTATTAATAATATCTATGAATATACGATTCGTAAAAGCAGAAAATAACACACTACAGGTTGATAAATATAATTCTCAACCGGGGGTGGGTCGAAGAAAAAGCTCGGCAGCTGCAACGGAATTGCTCTGCGACCGACAACTTCACTTCGATGATGCTTTTCGCCTGGTGCGCAAGGAAATGGAGTTTGGGACGTTCACCGGCAAGCTCTCCAGAAAGGAAAAGAAGCAGCGAAGACAGCTAAGGAGAGCCTGCTCTTTTGGGTGAGTCGCCACGTGCCGCCTTACCAGCAGCCGAATCAGCAAAACAGCAAAACGCGTCTGGCACTGTTTCGTGCCAGTGCATCTAGCCGGAAATCGATCATCGAGGCCTTCTTGGACCCCGCCGACTAAAACCTGAATTAAGGAAAAATTTGATAGCGATTATAGCTGCAATGGCCACAGCCGTCGCCTTTATCAGGCTGTATACAGCGACTGTGCCCGAAAATTAATTCTCACTCCCCTCGATACGGCTTCGGGTTATGGGTTGTGTGGATGAACCGTGAACGGAAGCAAGTGCGTGAGATCCTTCCTGTAAAAGCAATACCGGCCTCAAGCCTTAGGCTTTGAGGCTGGAGAGAATGGCTCCCTTCTCGCCCGCTGGAAGCTGACTGAAGAGCGACCTTGGGTTGAGGTTTAGGGGTTGAGGGTTTAGGGTTGCTGCTCTTCTAGGGGATTGTATATTGGTTGGGGATATATAGGGATTAGAGTACCCAAAAGAAAGTTAAAGGTTACCTACTCTACTAGGACTATGAACCTTATTGTGTTTAGGGCTTAGTGCTTAGAGCTTAGATTTTGGGTTTAGGGTGTAGGGTTTCGAGTACATTGAGGTCTTATACTTTCCCTGATGGGACCTCTATAAGAGGAGTATGAGGCGCTCCTTTACCAACACTCATATAAGCGGCATGAACCCTTGAAAAAAAAACGAAACTAAAACCACCACATGTTTTCGCTGTAGACCTTCGAACCAAAGCGCTAGAAAAGCCCTAGTAAACCCTTCATCAAACCTTGAAGCCCTAGAGAACCCTATCGTTCCCTTATGTGACCCTGAGAAAAAGGAGAGTACTAAGGGAGCGACTGAATCTGGTTCTTGAGGAAGGCGGTTCGGATGGCCTCTGCCCTCGCCTCGATGTTCTGGGATTCCAGCCAGCTAACCATCCTCGGATCAATCCATAAAGGTTCCTTTAAAAGGAATCTGTAAGGGTTCTATAAGGGATCTATGTGTTTTTTTTGGCTTTAGGGGTTTATGATTGGAATAGGGCTTCGGGGTATACTACGGTTGATGATCTAAATCCTACATTAACTTAATGACCCTAGACTATGGGAAATATGGTACATTCCTTATTATGGGTAATGCAGGATGTATATTATCAACCGTATGTAGAGGGTTTAGGGTTTCTTATTTGGGGGTTTCCAGGTTTAAGATGTTTATTTTGTTTGGGGTGGTGTTAGGGTTTAGGGCTTTGGGGTGGTGTTGGGCTTTATAAGTTCATAGGGTTTCGTAAGCATTTTGCAAGGGATCATCAAGGTCTTCTAGGACTTTGAGAAACTGAAGTGGAACTACCATATCAGGACAGCATACGGTTTACTATATGTCTCTGACTGTGCAACCCTGCAACTTTGGAAAAGAGCCTTTTAAACGCGGTTACTAGCCTCGGTAGCTCTATGAAAACCTCAACCGAACATCTTACCGCCCGCTTCAACGCTAAAGCCGCGAACCCTAAACCCGTATGGTAACACTTATGGTACGTCTCATACTAGCTGTTGTAGTAATCATCGCAACACCTAAATCCCACCTAGAAAACCCTGTAAGACCCCTAAGCGCAAAGAGCCCTGTATTCCCAGCACCTATACAAACTTCATAAGACCCCTTCGCGAAATATAGTAAGGGCGTTAATAATTAGAATAGGGCTTTGGGGCCCATTATACTATACACATAATAAGGAACGCCCAAATAGTCAGTATTGGTACTTATTTCGGCCCCTATAGTAAGACCCGTTGTAATCCCAGCAGCTTCATGTCGCTGCTGAAGTCCACGTTGCTCTCCGCAGCCCACTTTTGGATCAGCGCCTCACCGCCCTTGTGGCTCAAGGTCTGGTCCGCCTTCCTCGTCCAAGCAAGACTTTACATAGGGGTTCCTTAAAGGGATGTAAAAGGGATCTATAAGGGATCTATAAATTTTGTTTTAATTTTGAGGGCTCTTCTAAACCCTAAACCCTAGACCCTAAACCCTAAACCCTATAAGGGTTTAGGGTCTAGGGTTTAGGGCTTGGGGTTTTGAGGTTTAGGGCCGAGGTCTTAGGGTCTAGAAAGCTTTGGAGAGCTTGAGGCTTTGGATTTGATTTAAGGTTCCTTCCTTGTTGGACTCTTCAGGCTTAGGGTCGAAAGGCTTCCGGAAGTTAAGGGTTCCGGGAGGTTTAGGGCTCAGAAGTTCAGGGTTTAAGGAATTCTTAAGAGGTGGTTTAGGGTTCTTTGTTGTAGGACTTTGGGAATTAAGGGTTGCTGGAAGAGAGTTTTGAAGTTTGGCATTGGTAGGCTTTCTCTGGAATTTCACGTGGTGTTGCGGCGAAGGGCTGTTGCGGTTTGGGCTTGCAGGTTTTCGGGCTCGGAATTAAAAGAGAAGGAGCTGCAGAATGTCATCTAGCTAAGAGCCGCAAGCATGCCGTAGCACTAGCACTCGGATCCTATTAACATCGGAGCCAACAAACTCTGAAGATGCATCATCATCCCTTTGCTAAACAACAAGAAAAAGTCGAAGTTAAACGAAAGACTAAACCCCAAAACCTCCGCGGAGACAACTCAAGAACCCCCAAGAGTCTGCAGCTGCTTGATCATGTGATCCTGCAAGACCCTCCTCTTCACCTGGGCCCGGGCTTTGTTTTTCCCTACATCTTTGTGTGGGGTTCTTACTTTTGGGGCTCTCCCGCTCCTCCTCCTACCCCTTCTCCTCCTCCTCATCCTCCTCCTCCCCTCCTACTCCTCCTTCTCTGCCATCCTCATGGTAACCCACGCCACACACGCCACACACATTGTCAACATCACGCGCTCATCCTCATGGGCACTCACACCGCACACATTATTGTCACTCATTGTCACTCACTCACACCACACATCACACACACACATTATTCCCCACATCTTCGTGTGGGGTTCTTACTTTTGAAATCCCTCCCGCCTCCTCCTCCTCCTCCGCCTCCTCCTCCTCCTCCAACACTTTTCGCTCACTCATCTCACTCATCAATCACTCACTTATCGTCCACCCATCTCACTCATCACTCACTGATCACTCACTCATCTCACTCATCACTCACTCACTCATCAATCGCGCACTTATCAACTCACTCATCAATCACGCACTTATCACTCACACGTCTCACTCATCACTCACTTATCACTCACTCATCACTTAAACATCACCGCCACTAAACGCATCTAAACGCCACTACACGCAGTCTCTTGGCTGCTCAAACTCGACTACACGCACTCTCTCTATACTGGTTTGCTCTCCAGACTGCTCTGTTGGATACCGCGCGCGCTTCGGGGCGCGCACCCTCCGGAAGACTGTAAACGCCACTAAACGCTCTCTCCAGACTGCTCTGTTGGATGCCACGTGCGCTTCGGGGCGCGCACCCTCCGGAAGACTCTAAACACCACTAAACACACTCTCCAGACTGCTCTGTTGGATGCCGCACGCGCTTCGGGGCGCGCACCCTCCGGAAGACTTTATAAACGCCACTAAACGCACTCTCCAGACTGCTCTGTTGGATGCCGCGCGCGCTTCGGGGCGCGCACCCTCCGGAAGACTCTATAAACACCACCAGACGCACTCTCCAGACTGCTCTGTTGGATGCCGCGCGCGCTTCGGGGCGCGCACCCTCCGGAAGACTCTAAACGCCACTAAACGTTCTCTTCGGGGCGCGCACCCTCCGGAAGACTCTAAACGCTACTAAACGCACTCTCCAGACTGCTCTGTTGGATGCCGCGGGCACTTCGAGGCGCCCTATCGCCGGAAGACTGTAAACGCCACTAAACGTTCTCTCCAGAGTGCTCTGTTGGATGCGGCGCGAAGAAGGGCGTGAGATGGCGACACTCCAGCTCCAGGATCTGCTGGTAATCAGTCTCCCGGAAAGTCACTGGCAGACCACAAAGCGGTTTGGAAGGCTTGCAGCACTTTGGACCGCAGCTCGGCGGTGTCTTTCAGAGGCAAAGACATGGAAAAACACTGCAGGTCCATGGTCGACTCGATGGTTTCGTGGTAGAGAACATTAGAGAACCATGCTGCACTGGCAGTCTCTGTCTGCGAACACGGATCCCACACCTGGACGCTAGCAAAAGTGCGGCGAGGGACACAGCTCGCACTCACTCATTCACACTTACGCACTCACTCGCTCATTCGCTCACTCACTCACTCGCTTACTCCCTCTCTCACTCACTCACTTATACACGCTTTGCGAAAAGATAAAATACACATGTGGGGTTATCCGGTCCTTTAATTTTTTGGGGTTTAGGGTTTGGGGTTCAGGGTCGGCTTGTGGGGTTTAGGGCTTGGGGTAGAGTCAGATTTTGCGGGGTGTATTTCGGTTCAATTATTCTGGCACCACAAGGGGACACGATTTGTACTCCTCGATATTGCAAGCAGTGTTCAAGCGATCCCGTGCCCAGCGTTGGAGCTTTTCCAGGGCTGTCGGACTATAGATCAAAGTGACAGAGTCTAATTTACCGGCCTAAATAATTAGAACAGGGTTTGGGTCTATTGGAGCATGATTAAGGGACTAGTGAGTAGTTGAGTAGCTACCTCCGAATCCCTAAACCCTAAACCCTTAACCCTGTAGGGGCCACAAGGAGTAGTTACCCCATAAACCCTAAACCATAGTAATTACCCCTATAGTACCGGAACTCCGTTCTTTAGTGTGACCGGCTAAAGCCACCTCACGAAGCTTTCGTACTTCCCACCTGCCCTACACTCCCATGCCAAGGATTTAGGGTTTACTTTAGGGCTTAGGGTTTAGGGTCTACTTTAGTGTTTAGGGTTTAGGGTCTACATTAGGGTTTAGGGTCTACTTTAGGGTTTATAGGGTTAAGGGTTTAGGATGGATTTAGGGTTTGCGTAAACCCCTATACCCAAACCCCAAGTCGCAACAAGTCCCCCATGTGTTTGAGAAGAAGAAGACCCCTTAGCCCCAGCAGCCGGAACCTCAAAAGCAAACACCTGAAAAACCCTCCGGCCCTTTGTTCCTTCCCCAGAGAGCTCTAAACTAGAAGCTGCTAAATAGTCTGAGGTAAGATAGAATCCTCAATCAACGGGTACCAGGGGCTCTGGGTCTATAAAACCCTTATAAACCCTTATCAAAACCTATAAATATGCCAGTTACACCCCTCATAAAACCGCTTCCACCTGCCCTTCTGAAAGCACAAGAAGCTTCCTGCAGCCAAGGGGCGCGCCAGAAGAAGTAACGCCGGGAGTCCTTCCAGGAGATGCTGTCGCGGATGACGTTCTTGGCCTCGGAAGTTTGGGGTTTCGGGCTTTGGGTTCAGGGTTTGAGGGTCTCTTGTTTGGGGCTTAGGGGCGAGGGTTCTAGGGTTGCTTCTATTCTATTGGTTCTTGCCCTTTCGCTGGTGTCAAGGGCTTCCCGGATCTGTTCTGTACCGCTTGCTGCACTCTGCCTCTCAACCCTAAACCCTAAAATCCTAAAAACCCTCAACCCTAAACCCTGACCCTAAACCCCAAAACCCTATCCCTTAAACCCTAAACCCTAAACCCTCTTGTGTAGTGGTGCAGCATTGTGGGGTTTTCAAGGCTGCAGGTTGCGAGTTGCGAGTTGTAGGGTTTAGGGTCTAGGGGGCTGATGGAGCGGAGTTCAGGTTCGGGGATTAGGTTTAAGAATTCTGGGGGTTAGGGTCAAAAGTTTAGGTTTGTTGATTTAAGCTTTGGGCTTTTGGGGCTCGGGATATAGAGTTCGGGCTTTCTTGGGGGTTGAGGCTGGGCTCCCAAAATCCTTAAACCCCGAACCTGTACTTTCAACCCAGAACACGATTTCCCAACCCTTATAGGAAGCCGTAACTCTAAACCCTCATCCTAAATCCTAACCCGTACCCCTTACATGACTCTTAACAACGAAACCCCCGGACTTTGCCCTCAACCTCAACATTCAACATGTCTACTGCAATTCTGTGACTTCCGCTGTGAAGAGAATTCAGGAACACTTCGGTAGATCTTGCATCGGAATTTCGGGCTCTGAAAACCCTGCACCCTGAATCCTAAACCTGGAGGTTGGTGACGGACTTCTGGCACTTTGCTGCCCGGCAGATGTCGGGGACGATCAGGGGCCCATAACGGGTGTAAGGCTTGGCGTTTCAACTTCACCCATCTGAGCCCCAAGCGACAAAAAACCCTTCGAACGCCAAGAAACCTGGAAAGTCCCAAAAAGAAGTCAAATCCTCAAGAAACCCTAAAGACCCTACGTTTCGAAACCCAAAAGCACATCTCGAAAAACCCTCCCAAAAAGCCCAGAACGCAAAGAACTAACCAAAGCCCTCAACCCTACACCCTAAACCAAAACCTCAAGACCCTAGGCCTTCATTCGACCAGCTCGGTCGTGGAGATCCGCGAATGTGGTTGCGACCGAGGTGTACAGCGGAAGCAGCTGCTTCTCACGTGCCTCGCCCGGGTTGCTGGGTTTTTTTTACGGGGAGGGCTTAGAGTTCAGGTGGGGTGCGGGGTTTAGGGAGTTCACTTCAGGGGTTTAGGGTTTAGGGTCTGGGGTCTAGGGATCTATAAAAGGATCCTTTAAAGGGTTCTTTAAAGGGATCTATAAGGGTTTTTGGGTTTAGGGTTTAGGGTCTGGGGTCTAGGGGTGTAAGGCTTAGGGTTATAGAGTTATAAGGGTTCAGGATTAACTAGCTACTTTATAGATCCCTTAAACATACCCTGACCCCTGGAGGTACCCCATAGACCCCAAAACATACCCTAAACCCCTCAAAACCTTTGATCCCTTATGTGTACCCTTAACCCTTCTAGCTACCTCATTGATCCATGAAAACATACCGTAACACTTTATAGATACTCTCTAGATCGCCCAAATGATACCCCAAGATCTCCTAAAACCCTAATCCCTCAAAACCCTAAATCCCTAAACCCTCAACCCTAAACCCCCAAACCCCTAAACCCCAAATGAACCCTAAACTCCTAAACTCCCGAACTCTTAAACTCCTAAACCCTACACCGCTCAACCCTAAAGCCCTCAATCCCTAAATCCCTAATCCCCTAAACCCCTATAGATCCTGGAAAGGAACCCTTAAAGGAACCCCTATAGGGGGAGTCTCTGGGAACCCAAACCCCCTAAAACCCTAAACCTCTAATCCCCTAACACCCTAAACTCCTAAGATCCCTTGTAGGAACCCTTAAAGGAACCCTTATAGATCCCTTTAGAGGAAGCCTTCTAGATCCCTCTAAAGGAAGCCCTAAAGATCCCTCTAAAGGAAGCCTTCTAAAATCCCTTTAAAGGAAGCCTTCTAAAATCCTTCTAAAGGAAGCCTTCTAAATCCCTTTAAAGGAAGGGAGCCCCCGAGGCTTCGGAGCCTTGATCTCCTTCTCCACCTCGAGCTTCTGAGGGCCTTGGCTCCTCGGAGAGGTTGCCGGGGCCTTTCGGGTTTAGCCCCGGCGTTCCCCCGAAGGGTTCCTTAAAGGGATCTTTAAGGGGCTCCTTTAAAATAATCTATGAGGCTTCTATGAAGGGGTTTAGGGCTTTAGGGGTTTGAGGCTTAGGGGTTTTTAGGGGTTGAGGCTGTCGAGAAAAAAAAATTAGTTTAGGGTGTCTGAATACCTGGAGTGGGATGTTTGAAATGAAATAGGGTTTCTTAAACATTAGAGTAAGCTTGTAGTTTTGAACATTCGACTAGGACGGTTCAAAACTGGAATAAGGGTTAAGGCTTTAACTATTAGAAGGCCGTGTTTCAGGGTTCTCTTGAGGATTCCATGTAGAACAAGATTCTCGTCAGGCTGATATAGGCTTCTGCGTCGTTCTGCAGTCAGGCGTAATGTGCCTCGTACGGCTTCTTAAAGTCTATAGTCTACATAGGGACAAAACCTCATATAATGATTAAAGTACCAGAGCTCGTCCGGCACTCGACCGGTCTCGAATTGCAGGAAATCTGGGAGAGTCAGACCCTCCTAAGGATTCGCACAAAGCCGAGGGTAGGATATGAGACAGGCAATGGCTCCACCTCCATCATCGGTTTAGGCTTCCAATATCACCCGGTAACTGCAAGCCCGGGCTCTCAACAACAAGAAACATCTTAAAACCCTGAACACAAACATACACAGGCCCTAAACCCTAAACTGTGACATCGTTCCAGCTTGGCCTTAAGCCATCTTAAGCCCTAAGCCTTGAACTCTTAGTTTCGACTTCATCAACTTGCTACCGAAGGAAGGGGCTCGGAAAAAACGGGAGCCTGATTTCGAAACCTTGGGTCTTTATTCGGGCTGATTTATGTGGAACTTAATATTCTGGGTTCTATTTAGGGCCAGCGCTGCTAATCAGGTTCCTACATTGCTTTATCCTCACCGCACCGAAAATTCAGCCGTCTCGGAAAATATTTGGGCCATTGGCCTGAAGGTCCCACTTGGGATGCTTCTTCTCAGCATTGCTATGCTTATGATGAGTCTTCTCATTGTATTCTACAAACTACTACAGTGAAAACACTGTATAAGAACCCACTGTTTAAGAACCTTAGCCCCTACCCAGGCGGAATAGCTTCAACATTAAGAACCTTAGGGTACCCTAGTTTTGGGGGTCAAGTTCTTATTGTTTTGGGTTCGTTCCCTCACCAAGGAAATTTAGAATCGAAAACTAAATTTCCTAATAATGAGCGCATGTTGGCTGGATACAGCCAGGCATGCCACGGAATCCAAAAGTAAATTTCCAGCCCTTCCTCCCGACCTTCCAAATACCCCCCCCTCCGAGGATGGGACATCACCCAAGGCTGGGAAGGCTCTCCATAGCGCAGTGGTTCTGCGCATGCGTCCTTGTGCAAAAGTCCTTGTTTCGAACCCCGCTGGTGTCATGCCGCTGCGGGCTGCCAGCCCGCACCGCGCATTCCACCGAGACGGGGCCCTTCCCCAACCAAACGGTGGAAATTTTCAATTGAAAACTAAATCTTCCAGACCAGCCTCCTCCTCGCACTGTGCTCACCTGGCCCAAGGCTCCGGTCCACACCCCCGGCACCAGGAAAGTTAGAATCCAAAAGCAAATTTCCAGCCCTTCCTCCCGACCTTCCAAATACCCCTCCTCCGAGGATGGGACATCACCCAAGGCTGGGAAGGCACTCCATAGCACAGTGGTTCTGCGCATGCGCCCATGTGCAAAGNAAATTTCCAGCCCTTCCTCCCGACCTTCCAAATACCCCTCCTCCGAGGATGGGACATCACCCAAGGCTGGGAAGGCACTCCATAGCACAGTGGTTCTGCGCATGCGCCCATGTGCAAAGGTCTGTGCTTCGATCCTGGTAAGAACGTGGTTAAGAACCTGAGCCTACCCTAGCTGCTCGACCGGCAAAATCAAATGTAATGGAAACTTAGAACCTTAGGGTGGGCTACTCTCGCCGAACGGGGTTCTTATACAGGGTTTTCACTGTAAGCGACGGCCCTAAACCCTCAACAATAACATTTGGCCAGGAAACCCGGGCTTAGAACAACCCAACATGCTACGGCCTGGCACGGCTCCGGGGGCACTTCCCGGTTGATCGGACTCAGGCTTTGAAGCATTTAGGAATACCATCACTGTGCTGCGACACCCGAGAAGACGAAGATGAAAAGAAGCAGGAGACTGGGAGGTGGACCGTAACGCGGCCGAGCCCATTGAGGGCAATTCCTCTGAAGAGCCACTGAAAACTGTACGTGGAGGGTGAAACTGTATAAGGTCTGGGGTTTAGGCTTTGAGGATTAGGGTTAGGACCCTTGATCCCACATGGTGGATGAGGTCAAAGACAACACGACTCTCGAGGGACAAACGCGGGAATGCACCTCCGAAAACTTCCTTCTTATGTATCAGGGAATCAGGGACCTGTCGCCAGCGATCGAGCGAGGAGAAAGAGCGAGAGAGAGAGAGAGACACGAAGACAAAGACAGAAAGACAAGAAGGAGGGGGACAAAAGCGATGGGCACACCCTGACCCCTAAACCGTAGCTGGCCTGTTGAGTTTGGGTCTTTTGGGATTTGGTGCTTTCAGGGATATCGAGTTTGTGGTTTTGGGGCTTCTAAAATGATGCATTCTGGATTGGTCGGACAAATTAGTAATAGTTTCTCGTGTTAGCCTCTAGAAAATACCATAATGTACCCCTAAAGCCCTATGCTAATTCTAAAGTCCCCTATATTCAGGATTTCTGCTGGCCCCGGCACCCTTCCAGCTTCGAGTCCAGCTCTTTGAGCTTGGCATCGATGCGATGCATGG
>BGNK01002333.1:39828-77736 GCA_003297005.1 Symbiodinium sp. clade A Y106 | reverse complement strand
TTGTAATTGTTAAGGCCCCTATGGTAAGGAAAAGGATTCGATCGGTTCCTTCAAGGGTTTCTGAAAGGAATCCTTCAAGGGCTTCTGTAACGGTTCCTTTGAGGGCTTCTGTAAGGCTTGTATGAAGGTTCCTATAAAGTTCAAGGGGGGGTTACCATATATCCATATATATATATATATACATATGTATATATATATATATCCATGTGCATGTGTGTATATATAAGTATATATATATATATATAGATATAGATATAGATATAGATAGAGATAGAGATAGAGATAGAGATATGGGGACGGCGGCTTTAACATGAAGCTTGTAATGCTACCCACGTCAGAACCAACAAACATGAAGCCGGCAATGCGTTGTGCGATTCTAAAACTTCAACCAACCTACATGGGAGTTTCCGAAAGAGGGGACCCGAATATAGTACCCTAAATAGTAGGATCCTTATTGTAAGGATCCCCGAATCAGGTACCCTTATTTTCGGAAACTCCCACATAGAAGTCAGCTGCAGTGAGGGCCGTGACTTTCCTCTCCAGCTATGCAAAGACGGGATTGCAGGTGTGTGGGATACAACTTGCTGCCGCACAGGTCAGTAGACGAAACGGTGGGGATCACAGTAGCTTTCTGATCGTGCTTGAGGCTTCTTATGGTGCGTGTGTTATAGCAGACTTTGAACGGGCTGAGGAGACGTTTAATCCTGTGGGCAGCCTTCACAGGCCGTTCCAAGGCAGTCGGTTTTGGTGCTCACACTGGGACAATCGAATGATTTAAGGCGCACGGGGGATGATGCTGATGCTGAGTCCTTTTCAGACGGCTTCAACGTTCAAGCAGGACCCGCAGGATCCGATTCGGATTCGCGTGCAGGTCGATACAGAGATCATCAAAATCAGGTGCCCTTGTTGGACTCACTAAGAACCCGCAATGCACAGTCTAGGGACCGAGAGTCCTGACTCTGATGCATCGCAACATGCAAAAGAAGCACCGAAGAGGGTGCGAGTTAAGGAGGCTCAAGTTATCCTTCCGCTCCTGCCTGCGGCAGGGAGAAGCTCACGTCTTCTTGGCGTGCGGGGATTCCTCCGAGGCATCACACGCCGGGACGACCTGTTCCCGATGACCCGCCTTCTCGGAATCTTTCATGGCATCGGAGCTAGAGTCGCTAGAGCGATCTGCTGCTCTCGAGGGCGAAGGTCTTTCGATGGATCGCCGACAAAACGCCGCAAGGTAAAACACCGGGACTGCCAAGAGCACGGTCCCGCCTGCCGCGAAGAAGGTGCCGTCATAGTGGCCAGTGAGGTCATAGACTTTGCCGACGAAGGTGGTCCCAAGAAGCATACCGACTGCAAGCCTCCATATCGCCATGGACCGACTATACTATGAAGGGGCCTACACATGAACCTAGGCTTTTGCCGTATGAGTTTCATTGCGTTCGTGTGCNATGAAGGGGCCTACACATGAACCTAGGCTTTTGCCGTATGAGTTTCATTGCGTTCGTGTGCGTTTTTTGTTTAGTTTTCGGAAAGTATACGGTTCGAAACCTCAGCAAAGACAGCCGAGCAGCGGAATGCCAGCAAGTCCACAGAGGTGTGGTACTCTCTGTAAGTCAAAAAGCTCGTTCAGGACCAAGGACAACAGAACAATACGGCCTCCGGACGAGAAGCCATAAATGGCAGAGAAGGCCTTCAGTTCTGCGGCGTCGTCGCAGAAGGGCAGGCAAATTAAGGATGTCCCCGCCACGAGCAGGACGATCAGGAAAAGCCTCGAAGGCTTCATGCATGTAGAGAGAAGGCCGAAGCAAATACGAGCAGCTGTACCGGCTCCGCCAAGCAGTGAAGTTAGTTCGCCTGAAATGTCCAGTCCCCTCTCTGCTTCCNAAAGCCTCGAAGGCTTCATGCATGTAGAGAGAAGGCCGAAGCAAATACGAGCAGCTGTACCGGCTCCGCCAAGCAGTGAAGTTAGTTCGCCTGAAATGTCCAGTCCCCTCTCTGCTTCCACATAGTACACAAGGTGCGTGAAGGGCACCATGAAGCCGATGCCATAAAGGAATAAAGCGGCGTTGAACAGCAGGAACTGCAAGTCTCCGAAAGGCTGTAAGAAGTCTCGGACATCGCCATGGCTCCTCAATTCTCGAGATTTGTTGATAGGTTCTTTGGTCTGATTGTGGTGGCGAAGACTGCACCACAGAGCCACCAAGGAAACAAACAGCAGTAGGCCAAACGCCCCGCAGCAAATCCGAAGCGCACCCCTCCAGCTGAAGCTGTCCAGCAGTAGGTTGAGGCCCAGGTTCACCACGACAGTTCCTATGCCTCCACCGGACATAGCTAGACCCACAGCCACAGGCAGAAAGCTCGGACTGATATGGCCTGGGCCAAAGAGGACCGTCAGGCCTGGCACCAAGGTCATGGTCATGCCCACCCCACCGACCAAACTACAGGTTATGAAGAGGATGTAGCTCGAGGGGGCGTAGCTGTCTGCAAGCATGCCGAGCAGAAGTAAACCTGTTCCAATGGCAGCCATCCGCACGAAGCCGACACGCTGGACCAGGAATCCTGCTGGCGCAGCCGCTAAGGCGAAGACGAGATCCCGAATCGAACCCACAAGCGCCAGGGTGCTGGCTGCATCGCCTGTCTCTGCCTTCAGTGCAGCGAAAAGTGTGCCATAGGAGTAGATGAGCCCCAAGACCACCACCTGCACAAGGAAGGAGGCCACGACCAAGCCGGCTTGCTGCAAGCCAGAAAGCGATCCTGCATTCTGAATTTCGGGCATGATGCCGGCAGGGGCTTGCAGCCTCCCGCTACCTACAGTGCAAAGCTTGAGAAAACGAATAAAGGATCGCAAGTCGTCCGGTCAATGTCCGGTCAGGCATGTCAACACTCCGCTCAGCATGAAACAATGAAACACACATCCCGAGGTGCCCCAGCGAACCAAGCAAAGAACATGCCACCTTCCAATCTCTGCAGAAGGACGAGACACAGCACAACACACTACCGTAAACCNGCTCAGCATGAAACAATGAAACACACATCCCGAGGTGCCCCAGCGAACCAAGCAAAGAACATGCCACCTTCCAATCTCTGCAGAAGGACGAGACACAGCACAACACACTACCGTAAACCCTGAACCCCTTTTGAACCCAGACTCTGCCGATCAGCTGGGAAGCAGCAAAACCCTGAAACATAAACCGGGCCAGGCCTCGATCTGCTGCGGAGCGCGGTACTTGACTTCCACGATGCCCGGGGGCTCGAGGATTCCGCCGCGGGCATCCACGTCCGCGTACCTTGGGTTTACGTAGCTTTTCCTCTAGTCTTCCAAAACCGGGCCCAAAAGTTCAGACTTTCTAAATTCTAACATGGACGGTCAATGAAAGTTTTGAAAGTTCTGCCTTTGGCTATCTAAGTTTCTGAAGGCTTGAGGATCTTTGGTTGCTGAAAGGTTTTAGCTTTTTAGGGGTCTGGGTGTAAGGGCTCTGAGTTTAGGGCTTTGGGCTTAGAAGGGGAGATGGAGCCGGTTTTCCTTAAGCTGCTTACCGAGCTCGTTGAGGGGGTCTGCAAAACGACCTGAACTTAGGGGTCTAGGTTCTTTGTTTGGCGACTGTGCGTTCAGGCTGTAGAGCTTTTTGATTTTTGGGATCAGGATCGACTGGGGTGGTGGGCTGACTGGGGGTCTTGGGTTCGAGGGCCTTGGGTTTAAAGAGGTTCAGAGTGCGGAGGGCCTCGGGATTTAGGGGATTGGAGGGATCTGCTTGAAAAGCTTGCCCTGCTCGTTCTTATACATGCAGTCCTCTTGGCAGGGCTTACGCGCAGGGGTAAGAGTTGAAGTGGTCGTCGGGCCGCGCCCAAAACCAAAAGCTCAAGCCCCAAAGAATCAATGCATAAAGGCGGGAGCCAAGCTCCAAATCCTAAACCCTGATATAAACTCTAAACCTTCGAACCCGAGACCGAAATCCTACATGGGTAGTTGTCAAGTCAAAATTAAGGTCCCCTTTTTGGGTACCCTAAATAATAGGTGCCGTACTATATTAAGCACCCCAAAAGGGACCCTAATATTGACGACCACCCACATCCTGCATCCTGAAAACCGAACCCTAAAGCCGTAAAGAACCCTTCAAGAACCTCCTGAAGCCCTAAAGAACCCCTGCAGAACCCACAAGAACCCTTTAAGAAACGCTTTAACGACCCCTGAACACCGACGCGCTACCCAAACGTGACACATCTCCTTTTCGGATTTAGCGTCAAACTCAAAATATGTAAACCCACAAGCTATATAAGCTGCACCCCAAACCCTAAAACAAGCAAAACTGGGGCACATCTCCATCTTGTCTGGGTTGATGGCGGGGTCGATGACCACCCAGGCTCCACCCCGGAGCTCGCCGTGCCTGTAATAGGCCGCTTGAAGGTTCAGGGTCGCGGGTTTAATGGGTGTTAGGGTGAGGGTTTAGAGTTCAGGATTTGGGGTTTAGGGTCCAGGCAGGCAGAGCTCAATAACTTGAAAAGGGCTCCGAGAAGGGTTACTGTAAGGGGCTTTGGGACATTCTTCTGGGACTTGGGGTTTTAAGATTGTAAGGCTCAGGGATAGGGTTGCTTCACGACTGAGAGCGAGTTTACGGCTTGGGTCTTGGACTCACAGGCACGAAGTTGCGCGTGTTGAAAGCCGAAATCCCCTGCTGCAAACGAGACTTCGAGGGTGCAGGCTCGCAGTGTAGATGAGAGGCTCAGACCCGTGAATCCTAGATTCAAGCACATGGAAAAGCCGAAAGCCCCACGGCCCGACAGCCCAAAGGTCCCAAACCTAAACCCCATCAAAGCTACAATCAACCTGCAGTCCCTATGTACCCTACAACCCTAAACTTCCTAAACCTAAACCCTAAACCCTGTACCCCAAACTCCCTAAACCTAAGCCCTAAACCTTGTACCCTAAACTCCCTTAACCCTAAACCCTAAACCGAGGTGCTTGGGGATGTAGATGAAAATCGGGTGCTCATAGTCCACCAAAGCATCCACGATCATGGCGCCGAACCTCAGAGGCTCGTCCAGGTGCTTGCATATTGGGAGTTTCCGACAATTTGGGGTGCCTTATTTTGGGGTCCTTACAAAACCTAAGCCCTAAACCCTAAACATCCCTAAAGCCTTCAGCCGGGAGGTTTAGGCACCCCAAACCCTACGTGGACCCTTAGGTTTCGGGGCTTAGGGTTTAGGGTTAAGGGTTTAGGGGTTTAGGGGATTTTCAAGCGGGCAGAACTGTGCGTGTCGCGCAAGCTAAATTCGACATGCAGCTGAAAAAGGATTTAGGGGTTTAGGGTTTAGGAGTTTAGGGTTTAGGGGTGCTGCTCAGGGCTGGGGATTTAGAATTAGCGGCGAAAGTGGTTGTTGGGGTCGTGGAATGAGGGTTTGGAGCTTTTGCTGCTTGAGGCTCTTGGAGGTTCGAACTAAAGGCCGACGGTTTTCAATCCTCCTAGACACACACACACACAAGTTGCGGCCGGTGTGATGGCAGACCCTCGCTGTTTGGGGTATGGAGATTACCCTTTGAGAGACTTTCGGATGCGGATTCGACTCCACCATAACAGCTAAGAGCCAACCTAGGGCCCTCCGACGAGGGGCTTTAGGATCTCGTTGAACATGTCGCGGGTGCCGCCGGAGAAGCCTCGCCAGTTGGCAAAGATGATCGCCTGAGTATGGTCTAGGAGTCTAGGGTTTTAGGTATTTTCAACTCCGAAGTATCAAGTTTGTCCAGGGCTTATTCAAGCTGTCAGAGGATGCTTGTAGGGCGTGTTAGCTATCGGGGCTTACGGTGTCTCGACAGTTTGTCTGGCCTTCTTCTATGGACTTTCGCAAGCTCAAGAACGGCTCCTGGGGCACATTGGTGGTTGTACTTGCTATTTATGAAGGGCCGGGCCCTGAACCGTAAACCCTAAACCCTCAACATCCCCAAACCTTCAACCCTAAACTCTGAGAAGCCTAAACCCTCAACCTTCAACCCTAAACCCTAAGAAGAACCCTAAACCCTAAAGGCCCTAAAGCCCTTCATTCGCGAAAACCGACTCCCAAACCAAGTGCCCCAAGCCCCGGCTCCGATGGAGAACCCCGTTCCCATCGTGCGTGAAGAGGTGCCCAAATCGGGTTTGGGGGCGTCGGGTTTGGAGTTTATTGGCGCGCCCTTGAACCGCCCTGTGGCAAAGACTAAGCTTTGTATACCCAAGCAAAGCAGGCAAGTTTGAAATGCAGACAATGCCCCAATACCTACGAGCCTGAAACTCATAACCTTTCACCGCTTAACTCCATACTGTCTTTGTTCCCAAACGGGTCGCGGGCAAGTTCTCGCCACGATTGAAGTCCTTCAGAGCCTGGCACATCCATGGTTTCTCTCAGTCTTCGGGGCTTCACGGCTTTGTTGCTTAAGGCCTCGTGAATGAACCTTTAGTTAAGCTCC
Source organism: Symbiodinium sp. clade A Y106 (assembly GCA_003297005.1). NCBI lineage: Eukaryota > Dinophyceae > Suessiales > Symbiodiniaceae > Symbiodinium > Symbiodinium sp. clade A. The sequence continues at coordinate 71,303 of BGNK01002333.1, read as the reverse complement.
TAAACCCTAAACGGCCCTAAACTTCAGGAGTGTTCGAATACCTCCCCAGGTCCTATGCGATGTTAAGCTGACAGCTGATGTTTCGCCACTGCATGACATCCTTCGGGCGGGGTACCTTTTTTGGGTCCTTATAACATGGATCCTACTATTTAGGGTATTATATTAGGGTCCCTTCATGTTCGGAAACGCCCAACTACCACAGTCTTCAAAAGAGCAATACCTAAGCCGACCCGTGGCATCCCCAAAACCCCAAAGCTCTGCCCGACAAGCCCCAAACCCTCAAGGGCGGTTGTAAGTGTTTTTTTGGGTGGTTTAGGGTTTAGGTTGAGGCTTTACGGAAAGGGGTTTAGAGTTTAGAGTTGAGGGTGTAGGGTTTGGAGTTATAGGGTTGCTGGTTAAGGCACCAAAAGATGTAAGTAGCAGGTAGAACAGTCTTTTTCGAGGTTTAGCTATCTAAGGAAAGTATACTGGCATACCCGAAAACCAACTCTCCTAATTAACAAGGCCCCTACTATAGTCAGAACCCCCAAAAATGAAAATCCTGAACAAGGCACCAAACACCGCTAAGTCCATCCCTACCCAAAACCCTAAACCCTAAACCCTAAACCCACCCTAAACCCTAAACCCTAAAGACCTCGGCCCCTCACCAAACCCTACGACGCGGAGCTCCCCCAACCCCCCACCGCCGAATCGGCAAGCCGGAAAGCAGCCTTTACCCGAAAAAACTCCCAGCCGCCGAAGCGCGAAACTGCCTGTAAACCCATGCCTAAAAAAAAGTTCAAAAGAAACACCAAGGCCCCAACACCCCTTGGAAGAGAAGCCTGAAACCCAAAACCCTAAACCCTAACCAGGACTTACAACCTCCTTCCGGAGTGGCCGTGCCTGCGCCGTCTTGAAGGCACTATCGGGGAACCAGACCTTGCCGCCGTTCAGCTCCTTCACCTTTGGGTCGATCGGGGCTTTCAAGTGGGTGGTTTCCTACTGAATTTTGTAGAGCTCTATCGGAAGCTTTAAGGGGTCTTGGCGGTGTAGGGATTTGTGGGATTGTTGAGTGTCGGGGCTTCGGGGGTGTAGGTTCTGTAAGGGTTTACTATTGGACATGGGATGTATGCTCCTTCGGGCAGCGATGTAGAATGGGTTCGTAGGCTCTTTGAAGATTCACCGTCAAGCTACCTACCTTCGGGTCTGTCTTGCAGGCTGGTAATGTAGCCCTTTCGTGTGCATGCTCGGGCATTTACAGGTGGGACTCCGGCCACCCTCAGCTCAGCTTTCAAATCCTGGTACCCGGAGTCAAGCCGGTTCCAGGTTCAGGGATTCGGGTTTAGGATTGGGGGTTGAGGGTTGTGCTTTTCTTGTTCTTTGAGTGTTTAGTGTCGGGTTCCTATAACGGGTCCTTTACAGCGATTACAATAAGCCTTCTATGAAGCTTGCGGCTCTAGGGTCTCGGGCTTCGTCCGGGTCCGATATTTAGGTTTCGGGAGGCATTCAATACTTTGGAGAACCGGTCCTGAAAGCCATGGATTAGACCCTTAAGTGGGGTTTGGGGTTTAGGGTGTGGCTAAACGATACAGCCCCCNCCCCCCCACATCTAAGACCCTAATCCCTAGAAGCCTGAAGCCTCGACCCGCCTAAACTCCATAGAATGAAATTGTCCGGCGTGAACCCCTCCAAAACCCTTCTCAAACACTTCAGAGCCAACTCCTAATCCTTGTGAAACACATACCCCCCACCCTAAAGCCCTAAACCCTGAACCCCTAAACCCCTAGAGCCTACACCGCTAAACCCTAAACCCCTAAACCCACAAACCTGAACCCTAACCCCTAAACCCTTTAACCCTAAACCCTAAACCCTAAACCCTAAGCCCTAAGCCCTAAGCACACCTCAGCGCTCGCCGGGTTCGACGGGTCGGCAGGCACAAGGCGCTCCACACTCCGAGTCTCCACGGCGATCACGCCCATAGGCCTAGTAGCTGATACAGTTTAGGGTTTAGGGTTTAGGGTTTGGGGTTTAGGGGTTAGGATGGGCTTATAGTTTCAGGTTGAGGGATTAATGTTGAGGGTTTAGGGTGTAGGATAGGCTTATGGTTTGAGGCTTAGGGCTTAGTATTTTTCTGTTGAAAGCTTTTTGGGGTCTGCTTATGGTTCAGGGTTAAAGGCTTAGGGTTTAGAGTCTGGGGTTTTGCAGCTTAGAGTAAACCCTAACACCCTAGGCCCTTGTAGGGTTTAGGGTTTAGGGCCCCTAATATAGCGGCCTTAATTAGAACAGGTTTTTGGTGTATATTACGCTACAATTATCATGAGGATCCCCCAATCAGTGCACGAAAACCCAAACCCTAAACCCAAAGCCCTAACACCCTAGGCCCTTTCAGGGTTTCTATGTTTAGGGTTTAGCGCTCCTACTACTACTACTACTACTACTACTACTACTACTACTACTCCTACTCCTACGCCCTCAGTGCATGTGAGGCTCATGCCGCCCAGCCGAGCCCGGCCCACGATGACGGTCTTCCCCCAGCCCTCGAGATACTCGGTCCAGGAGCCTCAGAGTTACTCTGCTGTTGTTATCGTATATTGTAATGTATTATCGTATATTATAGTACATTATAGTATATTAGAGTATATGACAGTATATTATAGTATATTAGAGTATACTATCGTGTATTAAAGTATATTACAGTATTTTGTTGTTATCCCCTCTGTTCTGTTTAAAGTTTAAGGCTTTAGGGTTTATAGGGTCGGGGGCTCCAGGTTTAGGGTTGAAGGGTTTGGGTTTGAGGGGTTTTAGGGTTTTGGGGGTTTTGGGATTTAGGGTTCTGGCTTTTGTCTTGGGGTTTACGGTTTCAGGGGCTTTCGGGCTGTTAGGGTCTAGCTTTTGGAATACAGGAGCCTCGGATTGCTGCTGTTGTTTTCAGGCTTTCGGGCTTTAGGGCTTCAGGGTTTAGAGTTTAGGACTTTAGGGACTTTAGGGCAATTCGGGAGCCTCCGATTGCTGCTTTTGCTTTAAGGTTTAGGGCTTCAGGGGCTTTTGGGCATTGGGGAGCCTCGGATTTCGATCTCTGAAGGGTTTAGGGTTTTTTTTTAAAGTGCAGTAGCGGACTTTTCGCTCGCCCACCTCAGTCGAGGAATGCACTGTTGGTCGGAGTATCACAACCAACAAACAGAGAAAAACTCGCTCACTGCTGCTTTTCAGAAGCGAGAACTGACAACTGTAGAGTACTCTGCGACACTCAGACAACCAACTCTCAGGAGACGACGTTCACGGTCAGGTGCTTTAATGGCTAAGCACCCGGAACCTCCCTTGAGCGACTGCGGCTGCGGTTTCTGGCTTGACAGCAGTTCTGTGGGCCTTCGGCAGGAAGCGCAAGGGCAGACGGCACAGCACCAGGTAGCTCAGCCGCGGCAGTTTCAAGAACAGACGGGGCAACTTCAGGAGGTCCCACTGGCAGAGAAAGAGTCACAGCAGGTTCACCAGGCACTCGAACACTGTCAACTTGCTCAGCTTGTTCAGGTTGTTCAGCGCCAAGCACAGATGTAGTACCAACAGCCAGAGAAGAACCAGGTAGTGACGCAACAACCGGGCCACTAGAGCAGTGAGCTCCTACCATTTGGTCAGCACGGACAGGAGGTACAGAATGACGCACACCCGCAGAATCGGCTCCAGGAACAGGAAGAGCACCAACTCCAGGAACAGGAAGAGCAGGAAGACAACCAGACTGCACTCGACGCCGTCCAATGGGGTCAGTGAAGCGACCGTCACGGGGATGACGCGGAAGGAGATCCGCAGCAGGCCAGTTGCCGATCGGCCTTGTCGGCGATCCTTGCAACAAGAGTAGTTCACCATCCGCATCTTCGGGTCCAGGGACAGCAGGAGGAGCGAGCCCGGCAGCATCATAAAGTGCGGCAACGTGGTTGCGCCAGGCACGCCGACGATAGCCAGCCACTGAATGGGCCCCAACAGACGGGAGCGAAGCCATCAGCCCAGGGAGATCACGGGGTAGATCAGGCGTCAGCATCACCACCGGAGCATTGATCCACGTCCCGGCACTTGTCGTACTCGGTCCCGAACCATGTGCAGCCTCGGCAACCACTGCGCTCCAGATGTGGTTCTCATGGATGTTGGCATTGAGAGCTTCCCCATTGGGCGGAACCTGGATCCAGCGGAGCGTCTCCTCAATAGCCACGAGCAACAGGCGTTGACAGTGTTGGAGATGGCGCTGTCTGTCCAGGAGCCGGTGCAAGAGTTCAAGCACGTCTGTGTCGCCTGCATGCACAAGTTGGTGATTGACGGTGTCTCTCACAACTTCAGCAGGCCAAACCACAACCTGCGTAGACGTTGTCGTTGTAGAGGACGAAGAGGACAAAGTCACCCCAATGTAGAGTTGGGCAAGAAAGAAGTCTTCTGTGGCCACGTCCATTTCCAGGGCTTCCAAAGGAGACTGCGAGGAAGACGAGGACAAGTCACATGTCACCATCTCCCCAGACAAGTTCACGGCTTCCAAGTGCAACGTTGTAGAAGTCGAAGTGGAAGAGGAGGTCGCAGGCTCAGCCCACACACCCAGAAGTTCCCCTGCCAGTGCGCGTTGAACTCCAGAAGGAAGAGCAGGAGGAGTAGGCTCCACCACCTCAGTCGCATCAGACGTCCTTTCAGAGGATTCACTGTTCTCTTCAGCACGGGTCAACGGGCTGCGAGAACGATCACGTGCCCCCATCTGCTCAGGCAAAGGCGCGGTTGTTTGAGAACCTGCAGCATCCGTCACCTCGTTCGGTGCATGTTGTTCAGTAGAGTTCAGCCGATGCTCGTCGGGTTGCAGAGGTGTCGAGAGGTGATGCTCAAGGGTAGATTGGAAGACCCGAGAGGTCGACCGTGCCCACTGAAACAAGTTCCAACGCATGCCTTCTATGGCGGGTTCAAGCTGAACCGGCCAGTGCCCCCGTGGAACCAGGCGTCTAGTCACCAGCTCGAGGAGGATGTCGAGTGCTTGCAGTCCTTCGTCTGCCCGACGTGCAAAACGAGCAGGTGCCCATCGCCCTTCAGGTCCTCGGTCAGAAAGCTGGTGCGAGTTGAGGCCTTGGAAAATGTCTGCCAGGCGGTCAATCATCGCTCCCGGGACCCCAACCTCTTGCAGGCGTCGACGTTCAGCGCCAGTAAGCTCCAGACTTCCAGCAAGGTCAAGGTAGTCCGCTTCACGAACGGTGGGGAAGAGTCCTTCGTTTGGCAAGCCAGCAGCGGGGAGGACACCTTCAAACGTCGTGGTAGAAGTTGAAGAGGAGGTGGAACTGACTTCATCCCACGGCGAGTGCCACGACAACCATTGTTCCCAACCTTCCCACGACGGTACCAAACTAGTCTGCGGGGAGCTCCATGAAGACCACGTCGAGGAAGACAACGATGTCCCCGAACTCGTGCAGGACGACCATCCCGTTGCAGGGTCTTGTGTCCATGTCTGACTGTCAGCATCAGAGCTTTCGGAGGTCCCTGTCGCCGTGTCGACGTTGTCCAGAACACGAGCTGCCTCTCTTTGTGCCTTGCCTCTGAGGTACTCTTCCAACCACGCTGGCCTCCACTGGCCTTGCAACCAGTCTTGGACTCGCTTTTGTTTTCTCTCCATCCGCTTGGCGCCTTGACCTCCTTGATGAAGCCTCTGCTCTTCCGCGGTTCTGGCACGAGGGTGCCAGCTACCGTGGCGCCAGAAGCCGACCGAGCGCTCAGTATTGTTCGAGGAGGAAGCATCCTCGTGTGAGCTTGACTTGCCCGCCGTGGTCGAGTCTAGCTGGGCAGGAAGCGGATCAGCACGAACTTTACAATGCTCACCGGAGCAGGTAGTAACATCAACAACAAACTCACCCCCAAAGGACGAAGAGCCATCAACCTGAAAGAAACCACCCTCTTCATCAATGGTGGTGAGAGGGGCAGCTTCCGCTCTGCCTCGGTTGATGATGCTACCATCTGGTTGATGCCACCGATCGCGGCCTGTCCGCCAACTGCCAATGCGTTGAGTGATGCCCGGCTCGGCTGAAGTCGCCTCCCCTTGGTCATCACTTCCCAGCCAAGACGAAGAGGACGAGGTCGTAGGGGCACTCGGAGAACATGTAGGCGTGGTAGTCATCGCGGAGTGCCATTCAGAGTGACTTTCAGAATGCCCTGTTGTCTCAGCGCTCTCAGAGGTAGAAGGTGAGGTCAGTGAAAGTACATCACCCTCTTCTGCCGAGCCAGACCATCTCCTTTGATACTTGAGAATACCAGGTTTGGACGAAGGGACAAGCAGGCTTCTGGCACAGCTGCGCACGGGGCGGCTCAGATTTGCTTGTCCACGATGTCCAGAGGCATCAACTTCTCCTGGAGCAGTGGCAGGTTCAAAAGCACGAGCAGGTGGTTCGCAAACTTCAGCAGGTGGTCCACCAGATACATCTGTATGAAGTTCTTGATCGTCTACGTGAGCAGGAGCAGGTGGGTCACAAACTTCAGGAGGTAGCACCAGTAGTCCGCCGTCAGGAAGTCCAGGGCCGCCAGGTTGGACAGGATCATGTGCAGGTAGTACACGAGCAGCAGGAGGAGGGCAAGGATCGGCTGCAGAAGCGCGAAGGCCACGAAGACTGCGGTGGTCTCGGACTACATCCCACCAGTCTGGGGTCGTAGTTGTCATCGGCGTGTAAGACGAGGACGCAGAACTAGAGTTTGGTTCCGTGTGTTCTCCCGGGCCAAATCGAAAAGGCAGAGGCAACAGATCGGGGTCCGGTGGAACAGCCGAAAGGTCACCCCAGATCCTTGCTCGCTCAAGTTCTTCATCTTGGAGTGCCATTGAAACTTCTTCGTCCCATGCCATCGCCATGTAGGCCACATGTTCTGCATGCGTGGTCAGGGGCGTAGTAGGCGGCGGGGGACAAGTAGAACTCGATGCAGTCTGCGATGTTTCATCCCAACTGTCAATGGTCCACGGTCTCCAGGTGTGCGTGTTGTCTTCGTCGTCGTCCCCGGGTCCACTCTGCACCACCGCAAGTTCGAAAATCACATGGAGGAGCAGCACCACCCAACGCGGCGCCAGCATCATGTAGAGAAGTGGGAGTGTTGTCCAAGAGTTCGAGCCGAGTCGGCTACAGTTGTCGGCGTTCATCATCGAGCTTCACATGCAAGAAAAAGGTCAATGTCTGGAGCTTCACAAACAGAACGAAAATCTCATCACAGGTCGGCTACAGAGAAGGCAGCAGGACTAGGTGCTGGAGGGCGCTTGCAGAACTCAGTCAGGTCAGACTTCACACACTGCAGGTAACGACTTTCAGCACCTAATGGACAGTTGCCTGCCGCTGCACCAACGAACATCCCATTCACGAAGATAAGCCGGTCTTTCACTTGTCCAACGCGATCTGTCTTGGGCAGTGATCTGCCAGAGCGCGCCATGGGTTTGGGCAAGCTGCCTTTCTGGATTAGAAGCATAAAACCGACCCGGATGTCTCTCACCCACAGTGCTGCTCAATGCTTGTTGTGCTCTCCACCAGTGCGTGTTGCGCCAGTTCAGGGCCCGAAGCGGCGCACCAGCATGAGCGACTCCATCAATGACTTCAACATGACGAGCCCAATGACCATGTAGGTGTGTTGTAGGGTGAGGATCTTCTCGGACCACCTGGGAAAGTGTTGATTTTGAAGCCAAACACGGACGAAGCGGAGACTACGACTGTTCCAATCGACCCATGTCTCGTTTCTCATGCGACGAATGTTGAACGCACTACGGCATGTGTGGAGCTGGATGAGGTTGAGGGTACTGAGGTCTTCTTTGCTCCAGTGTAGCGCACCCCCTGTCCACGCAAATTGCGACTCAACCAGGCTGCGAAGTAAGTTCATCTTGCCATGCCAGGATCCAGGAGCATTGAGGATGTCACGATGCTCTGCCGCAGCGGCGCGTGTCCTTCCAATGATCTCCTTTGCCTGCTCCGACTGGTCAAGAGAAAGGCTAAAGTTTACTCCAAGAACTTTGAGGCCTTCGCCACCAGCAGAAATCTCGAAACGACTGTCTCCGATGCTGACACCACGTGCACCAGTGTAGTGGGGGTTCGCGACGATCTTGGTTTTATCCGTGGCAAGCTTGAGTCCAGCCTGTTGGAGGCAGCGATCTACCACCCTGATGCGTCTGGCTAGACGAGACAATTGAGTTTCAACCAGAAAGATGTCATCCTGGTAGAAGAGAAGCTCAATCGCGAGGTCATCATATGGCGATCCCAGATCACCCCACTGTTTGCAGTTCACAAGCTCCATCAGAACCGCGTCAACGACGAGCCCAAAGATCTCTGCACTCTCAACGGCACCCTGCTTGATGCCAACATTGGGCGAGAGCTCAACCCGGTGTCCACCAGGAGCAAATCCCGCAAGATGATGCACTTGCAGTTGAAGGAGAAGATAGCGTAGCTCAGCACTCATCTCTTTATCTGACAGGCGCCGAACCAGGAGTTGTGCAACTTGTAGACGATCAACCCTGTCGAATGCACCCGCAACATCAAGTTTACACAGGATCATGGGCAACTTCCATTCACGAGTGGTATCTCGTATGCGGGAAATACTGCCTATTAGATCTGCCGCTTGTCGGCCTCTTCCGCAGCAGGAGATCTTTGATCCCCGTCGCATGTGCGGCAGTGCACGAGCGCAGACCATTTTGCTGATCAACTTCTGAAAAGCAGAAGAGACACAGATCGGCCTGAGGTCTTTGGGACGGCTCGGACTCTTGCACTTCGCGAGCAGAGCCAGGAAGCTGGTTTCCCAAATCTCCGGCAGCTCTTGCGTGCGGACAATATGGTTAATCAGATCGAGGAGCCCATAGCACAACTTGTCGTGATTCGCAATTTCCCACAGAAGGTGCACCCCAATCTTATCTGGCCCCACAGCGCTACGACATCTCATCGACTGAAGCTCCCTGCGCATGTCGAGAAGAACAAAGGGTTTGAAGTCATCCTCTTGATTGACACCATCGACGTGGGCCTGCAACTCACGATTCCAGTCCGATCGGCTCCTATCACACATCTTTTCTTCAAGATGTTCTGTGATCTCTGTCGCAAGTTGCCTAGAAGAGCGGTCAGCAAGAAGATCACCCCACCACCCTCTGCATCTCTTCTTGTCACGCTGAAGCTGTCTGTACTGTAACCAATCACCCCCAAGAATGGCTGAGAGGCGGTTGATCTTCCATCTCTTCCGAGCAGATCTACGAAGTTTGTGCACATGCTTCCACGCAGCGACTGATCCATCGCGTCTGGCAGCTTGAGTTGCATCCTTGACATCGTCATCATCCCGATAAGCGACAGATGGTGCAGGTCTGGTGTAGTCTGCAGCAAGTGAAGCAACATCCCCTGCATCAACGATTTCAACCCAAGGGAGCGGAGAATGCACCCATCGAGCCCGAGAGTCATTACCCCAGATCGCATTGTTGCTTCCTCTGGATGAGTATACTTCACATAGACATAGGCATGATCGGAACCGATGACATGTCTACGTTCAGCATCAACTACGACGGGCCCAGTCTGTACTTGTCTGCACAGGACCATGTCGATTTGTCTACCAGAGCGAGCTGCGTCCCGAGGGAAGTGTGTAGGTGAGCAACGATGTTCTTTGCAAGGAGCAACAGGCTGGCATCCAAGTTGACCGGCACAGTGTAGGGCCTCATTCAGATTGGCACTGCAGCACCCGATCTCGACGTTATCTTCATCATCCGTGATCCAGATAGGAACTTCGTTGGCATCAACACCGCAAAGGACGGGGAGATGACGGTATTTCCGTGGGCATGCTGCAAAGAATTCTTGTACGGCCCCCTGGTAGACAGCGTTCGTCGTGCCTGTATGTGCATGAAGGGATCCAACAATAATTCTCCCCAGGCCTTTGACACGAGCAACAAGCCAGACACCACGGGAGGTAGCCGCCTTGAAGAGCACTGCATCGAAGATGTCATTGGCAAACCCGACAGCAACACCCCTCCATTGATGCGGATCACGGTGAAGAACCCAGTGAAATTCATCTGTGTCATGTTCATCCCAACCGGCAGATTCACGTGCAACTTCTTGGACAAAGAGGATATTAGAGTCTCTAGCAGCCAGGTCAAGTAGGCGGACGTCTTGTCCTCCCAGGTTCCACTGAGCAACTCGGCCCCATCTGTGTTTTGCACACCGGGTGGTAGCCAGCGATCGTTTCCGACGAGGATCCTTGAGATGGTCATCGGGAAGGTCACAAAGTCGCGAATTCAAGTCATCTTGTGGGGTGAAACAGGCTGTGGATTCGGGTCACTGGTTCAGCTCGCGTTCAAAGGCTGTTTTAGCCTCACCCGTCGAGCAGTTTGCGGTACGAGCGCCTGCACTCAAGCTCACCCATCCTCCTGGCATCTGAATTTGTTCTTCTTCTTTGGGAGCGCGATGAGTGGCGCTCCCCAGCTTGAGAGACTCACACCAGATCGTTCCCATGTTCCAATCACAGTCGAAGTCGGCCGTGTTGGTATGCCCAGTGGAGTTCTCTCCGGCAGCATTGGCGTCAACTGCTAGCGCGATGGTGACCCTTCGGATCATACTGACGAGTGTGCTACGCTGGCGAGCACTCTTGGGCTTGACAAAGCTAGCCCAGATGACTCGGTGATCCTCCCCTGTCTTCGTGCTTGGCAGCTGGAACTTATGACGACCCAAGGCCCTGATAACATCCCACATTCTGTTGCGCATGCCGCTGAAGGTCTCCCCATCGCGAATGGTGAATTTCAACATCCCTACGCTTCGTCGGGGACCATAAATGGCCAGACGATCAGCATCAATAAGTGGCTTGATGTCAGCATGGGCAAGGAACGAGGCTGCTTCTTCTTCTTCTATGACGGATCTCTTCGTGTCTTGCAACCACCCTCCTATAACAAGCGTCCTCTTTTCATCGTCAGTGAGGTTGTCACCCTTGTCAACCTGCTCGGCCTTAAGGTTCACCCCATTGTCAACTGTGCCATTGCCTTGTCGGCGACGAAGATATTCGCCCCAGGGGTCAGAGGAGCTTCCAGGCACAGTTGCACCCCCATCTCCCCTTTGTTGACCTTGCGGAGCGGCAGGGCGCGTGTCCGACAGCTGCACTTTCATGTTCTTCACTTCTTCTGTAAGGGCCTCAAGACTTTTTGAGGTTTGATCAGACAGTTGTCGGCAACCCACAAGGTCTTTTTCAAGCACACGCGTCCGGGATTGAAGGTTCTTGACTTCAAACTCGGTCCTGTTCTGCTCTTGTTCAACTCTGCCAAGTCGTCCTTGAAATTCTCGCCATGCTGTTTTCATCTCGGTGACGTGACCAAAAAGGAGCTCTCGTAGTTCTTTAGATGTAAGGGGTTTTTCGTCTCCAACTTGGGCACGCTTAGTAGGGCTGTCCAATTCGTCATCTTCATCATCTCCTGGAATGGGAACTGCGGCACCAACATCCGTTCTTTTCCGTTTCTCAAGCCTTGTCTTCATCTCGTGGTCTTCAGCCGGCTCTCCTGGCTCAGATTCCGCGATCTCAGTGGGAGAAGGAAGGCGCCGCGCATCATCCACTTCAAGGTCAACGCAATGTGCTCCACCAGGACCATCCAGTTGCATGGGAAAGACCTCCGTTGTCATGCCACCTGGTTCCGCCAGCGAGGAGGTAGCGCGAGATGACCGCATCGAGGAAAACGAAGATCTCGACGAGCACGATGACAAGGTCGGGGAAGTCCGCCGGGGAGAGAAATGATCTAGTTGACCCCAGCCAAGACCTAGCCACTCCAGGAGATCACCTCGCAGACGCCAACCAAGATCACCACGAAGAGCGAAGCAAGCTCAGAGATCACCCACGATGCCAGAACACAAGCGCACCAAGAGATCACCCCACCGTTATCCAACCCAAGCCACCCTCGTAGAGCGGAGTCAGGGGATCCCCAGACAGACAAGCGCCGATCCAGGAAGTACAAAGGCAATACCTCGTTGAAGCGGAGAATCGTGTAACGCAAGAGGAGCAGTGGGATGAGAACAGAAGACGCCCCGGAGAAACAGCTGATCCAAGAAGAAGAACTGACCGCCCGTCACCCCACAGCGCAGACGCCGCGCCACCCCTGCCAAGATCTCCCAAGATGGCAGGCCCACAGGGAGGCGAGGAGGGAGCTCAGAACCTGTTTCGATCCACAACAGCTTGAGCCGTAGCCATTTAGGGTTTAGGGTTTAGGGTTTAGAGCATTTAGGGCCATTTAGGGGTCCTTTGTTGCTCAAAGGGTCTCGAGGTAAGGCTTGGGGTTTTCGGGTTCAGGCTCCAGGAGACGCGGGTTAAATTGCTTGAAAGATGTAGGAGTTTGATGCGTTTTTGCTTATAGGACTTAGGGTTCGTGTTTAGGGTTTAGGGTTGAGGGTTGTAAGGGTTTTTTGTTGGGCTTTGGTGCTTTGAAGGGCTACAAGGGCAAAGATCGGGGTTGCCTGAGGCTTTATGCCACTTATGCTCTACCTTAACCCTGAAGAACCTACCTTTTTGAGGACTTATATAAGGAAATCATAACAGGGAACCCTAAAAAGGTAGGTCCTTCAGGGTTAAGGTAGGGCGTCGGAATTCGGAGTTGAAAAGCTCTCGGGATGAAAGCTTGAGGGTTTGGGCCTTTCCGACGTTTGGATGTACGGTTTGCAGGGTTTCGGGTGTAAAGGGCAGAGCGTTTCAGGATGTAGAGTTTTAGGGCTTCGGGCTTAGGGAACAGAGCTTGAAAGATACTGCGCTACATGGATTCTCGGTTGGGGTCCTTTGAAGGGTTACAATAAGCAAGGGTTCGGGTTTGGGATCTTTGACAGGGCTATGGAGTGTTGTTCCTGTCACGGCTCTAGCGAACCTTGACAATACCCTATGCACGACAGAGATGATAGATTGCTAGACACCCTTGTTGTCAATGAATTAGATAGAAAACCTACCATTGAGACCGTTCGAAAACTACACGGAAAGCTGCACAAAGCAGATGCACCAAACCCCCCAAAACCCTAAACCCAACACCCCAAAACCCCAAAACCCAAAACCCCAAAACCCTAAACCCCAAAACCCTAAACCCCGAAACCTTCCAGGGAGCCCGCATCGAAGAAGCCGCGCTTCCGGTTTCCCTCGAAGTCGATCACGCCGCGGAGGAAGTCGCGCGGGTCGTAGGGAAGCCTCGAGGGTTTAGGGCTTTTAGGGCTTTAGGGCTTTTAGGGCTTTAGGGCTTTAGGGCTTCAGGGTTTAGGGTTTAGGGTGTAGGCTTTAGGGTTTAGGGTTTAGGGTTTAGGTGGGTATTGCATCGGCTCGGGATATGGTGAATTTCTAGTTCTTCTTACCATGATTCTTACTATTGATGTTGGTATCCTTATTACTATTATGTTGCTTACTACTACTATTCAAACTGCTCTTATCAGTCTTGTTATTTCACTGTGCTTCTAGGACATCGGGATTCATTCGGCGCAAGAGATTCAAGGCTTGGGGTTGTAGGCTCAAGGGGGAGGTTGGGTTTGGGCCTTGAGGTTTAAGGCGACAAGCTCCCACAGATCTTGTAGGGTTTGGGATTGAGGGTGCAGGGTTTTGGGATTAAGCTTCAGCCTTTGTGCTGCTGCAGAAGGCCCTAATGGGGTTGCAGCGGATTACATAACAGAGAACCCCTTGCAGTAAACTCCGAACATAGTATATCCATTTGTAGGGTTTAGGGTTTAGGATAGTATAAGGATAGGGACGATAAGACCATGTCATGAGCCAAAACTCAGAACCTTCATTAGCCGAAGATCTGAACATAGTACCTGTTCTTTTGTGACTATTATCAGCATCATTCTTCTTCTTACTATTAGTAGGATCACAGGTATGATGACAAGAATAAGAAGAAATGTAAGACTACGAAGAATAGTACTAACTATTATTATAATCATAACCATAATCAGAATCAGAATCATACTAGAGGGGCCTTAATAATAAGAACAGGGTATAATTACAATAAAGAACCCCCAAAACCCTGTTCTAATTACTAAGGCCCCTACATTAATCATAATAATTCAGAGCCCTTCATTTGGGAGTTTCCGAAAATTAGGGTTTAGGGTTTAGGGATCCTTATAACAAGGATCCTACTAGTTCGGTTACTATATTAGGGTCCCCTATTTTCGGAAACTCCCATTTAGCCAAAGATCTGCGTCGGCTCGAACTCCACGTCTCGGTCCCAGGGGTCCGCCCCTGCTGGCTGGCACACCGGTGGCAGGCAGGAGACATCCTGAAAGGTTGTGGGGTTTAGGGTTGAGGGGTTTAGGGTTTGGGGTTTAGGGTTGAGGGTTGAGGGGTTCAGGGTTTAGGGTTGAGGGTTTAGGGTTCAGGGTAAGGGGTTGGGGGTTTAGGGTTTCAGGGTTCAGGGTTTAGGGTTCAGGGTTGAGGGTAAGGGGCTTTGGGTTGAGACGTCCTGAAAGAGGATGGCCCAGGCTTGTGTAGGGTTGAGGGTTTTGGGTTTTGGGGCTGAGGGTTGTTGGTTGATGGTGCTATCGGGTTGAGGGTTCAGGGTTCAGGTTCTTACAAGGGTTCGATAAGGGTTCGAACAGGCTGTTGTATGGGTTTGAGAAGGCTTCCATTAATGCTTCTAGAATCTAGACAGCTGTCATAGTTCCACTACGGGTTCCACTCGGGGTGCTACTACGGCTTCTAGTGGGCTTCTAGCAGGGCATTTTAAGGGTTCTATGACGATTCTATAGGGGATTTTACAATCCTTCTAAACCCTAAACAACCCTAAACCCTGCTTGAAGGCTTCATTGTCGGGCCTTAGGGCTTTCGGGGCTCTGGGTGTTTTGAGTTTGGGGTTGTTGAGGATTTGGGCGGAATTTGCGTGAATCCTGAAGGGTGCAGGGCTTTTGGGCTCGAGGTTTTGGGATCTGGGCTTCGGGCTTTCGATTTGGGAGTTTGGTTAGTCGTTGGGTCCACCCAACCACCCCAAGCCCTAGCAGGCTTGTCTCACAATCACAACCATGATCCCTATCATCCCAATGACAGGACTGTGTACTGACGCGTTGGCTAACATCAAAATTCTGATCCCTCCGCTCCGTACTACTGCATTACGGCTCTTGCTGCGGGCAGTTTGGTCTATGAGCAGGACAGAACTTGAGCCCTAAGGCGTGGAACCATCTGAACCCTAAACCCTAAACCCTAAGCCCCAAAGCCCGAAGCCCGGATCCTTTGGCACATAGGAGAGCCAGTCCAAGATCGCGGACATGCCCTCCTGGTCATCCCGGACCACCTGATGAACCAAGGGTTTAGGGTTTAGGGTCCAAGGTTTAGGGAAAGAAGAGTGGAAAGAATCATGAAGAACAAGGCCCATTATGCTACAACTCATGCTAAGTCCTTCCATAATCGTAAGCAAAACCCATGACAGCAAGCAGATGACTACTCTGTCTTGTCTCTTAAACCCATAGACTCATAGACTCCAATATCCCTTAAAATAAGGAATATTCCTTAAATCATTTAGGGATCCTTTTATAATTTAAGGAATATTCCTTAATTATAAGGATCTTGGAGTCTCCAGTTCCGGGCGCCGCGCCTGGTGGGTGACTCCGTTGGGGACCATGATCTGAGGTCCACCCAGCTGATCTTGCGAGGAGTAGACGTTCTTGCCCAGAAGCTTGTTCAGAGCAGAGTAGCCTGTTTTGGGTTTAGGCGTTTAAGAGCTTTGGGCTTAGGATGATGTGTTTGCAAGCTCAGGGCAGAGAAACCCAGTCTGCAGCAGAACTTGAGGCGAACTAGCTCCTAAACATGAGCAGCTACACGACCCTTAGGAAACGGCAGCTAAAAGAAAAGTGTTTTCCGGCGGCCTGTGAGGATCATGGGGCTGCTGACCATCTGAATGTTTCGCTGGCCCAGGCGGTTCAAGTAAGCACCGATGCCCACAGAGCGGCCGGTGATGTAGGACAGGGTGAACGTCTCCTGCGAAGCCCTTTATGTGCTGGAAGCTTGAGGCTAGAAGGGATTCACAGGCTTTGGAATTTCAAGGCTTAGCATTCGAACTTAAAACCCTCAACCCTAACCCCAAAAACCTAAACCCTTCATTTATTCTGTCTTCAGGATTACCCTAAAACCCTAAGCCTAAACCCTTTCTAACCCTTCTCGCCGGGTCCCGAGGCTCCCCCAGGTTTCTCAAATTTCTTAAGCTTCCCGGTGTAATCTGCTGGTCTGAATGAGAGCAAGGCTTCGGCGTATACTATGAACCAGCCTCAGGGGTATGACTATGAACTCTTCAGAGGAACCCTGAAAGGCTTACATTCAGCCCCTAAACCCTAAACCCTAAACCCGAGTTCCTAGGCGGCCTCATAAAGCCCCGGAACCTGGTAGGCGCGGCTCGTCTCGCCGGCGATGAGGCCGCTGCCCTGGAGATTCTCCACGCCGATGCCTGGAGTCAATGCTCTTTTTTTGGCGCTTCACTTGGGTTCTTAAGGGAGCTTTGGGGGGTGCTCGCTTTTGGGTGTTTCAATTGAGTTCTGAAGGCCTTTTTCGGTGCTTTTCAGGGTTTGAAGAAAACGCTCGAATCTTGTCTGCTTTGGGGCCACCGGCCGGTCGGGGTTCGTCTTTCAGACCTTAGGCACCCTAAACCTACACCCTAAACCCTGAGAGTCGGAGAGTGTAGGGCGTTTCCGGTTTCAGGAGATTCGGAAGCTCCCCGAGGCCTCCCTGAGTGCTCTTTTGGCCCTCCCCGATGATGGCATCCAGGATGTAGCGCTCCTGGCCGCCTTCGGAAACCTTGCGGGCCTGCGATCGGAATGGTAAGGGTTTAGGGCCTAAAGGGTTTAGGGTTATATGTGTTTAGGGTTTAGGGAGGGTTTAGGGTTTAGGGTTAGAGGCTTCGGGCCTAGGGCTTGATGCTTTTTTGCACGCCCTGTCTCCAGATGCAGTTGCCGCACCGTAAGACAAGGCCTCGCTGGTGGGCAAAAGGGTTGCTTAGGGGTTCTGCGGGTGCATAGAAGCTTGGTTCATAAGGGTGTAGCCCTAGACACCTAAACTTTAAAATATGAAACCGACCCAAACCCAACATCTTAATCTGAGTGAAGCTGGAACTGCAACTTCAAATCTGCGCCTCGACGGTGCCAGGGGGCAGCTTCTCATAGTCCTCTTGGGGTTATAGTAGTAGGGGTTTGGGGTTTGGAGTTTAGAGGGTTTAAGGTTTACGGCCTTTTAGTTTAGAGTTTGGAGTTCGGGGTGCGGGAGTTTAGGGTTTAGGACTTCTGGTTTAGAGTGCGGGGTTTAAGCTTCTTCCAGTCCTCCTTGGTCAGGTAGAGGTACTCGAAGCCTTTGCTGCAATCCTTCTCATCCCACCACTGGATCTTGTACAGAGGCTTCAGCTCCTCGACGGTTCAGCGCTTATAGCTTAGGATCTAGGGTTTAGGACTCAGGCTTTGGGTTTTAGAGCTTCGGAGTTGAGGGTTTGCCGATTGGAGTGTTAGGTTTGGGGTTCTGGGTTTACGGCAAAGATCCCGTTGACAGCGCCGGAATTCATGAGGGCTCCCAAAACTCAGCACTGCAAAACCCTGTCTCTGAAAACCGAACCTGGAAACAGTTTTGTTTTAAGTGTGTCGGACCTTTCCCTCCGCCAAAGCGTCACGAGACAGTTTAGGACTTGTGGCTTTGAGTCTAGGGTTTGAGGCGTTGGCTTACGAATCGCAAAACACCCAAGAGCCAGAGCACGAAGAAAAAAATAACCCAAGCCAAACGCCCTTTCAAGCCGCAGAACCCAAAACCGCATATGTACATATATATATATATATGTATGTGTGTATATATATATATGCATATGTGTATACATAGATATATACATATATATATCATGTATCTCACGTATTCATTTATGTTTGTATGTTGTATGTATGTATGTATGTATGTATATGTATATGTATATGTATATGTATATGTATATGTATATGTATATGTATATGTATGTATGTTGTATGAGAAAACATCAAAGTGAAGTCCAGTAACCTGAGGCAGAAATCCCCGGTCCTATAGTACCCCTGTCAAGCCCTACAAAGATCTTGTTCAACCCTAAACCCTCTAAAACCCGTATAGAAGCCAACGAGTTTCCCACAAAACCCAAGCCCTAAACCCGTAACCTAACCTTCGTAGATCCCTTATACACACCTTGCAGGAACGTAACACAACCTTCGTAGATCCCTTATACACCCCTTACAGGAACCCGTAACGAAAGCCTCCTAGACCCCAAAACCTAAACCCTGAACCCCAAACCCTACACCCTAAAAGCCCTAAATTCTAAACCCCAATGCTAAGTCCTAAACTTTCAACCCTAAACCCCCAACCTGTGAACCCTAAACCCCGCCTAAAACCTAAATCCCCGCACCCCTATAGACCCGAAGCCCCTCAGAGGAACCTTTTAACCGAACCCCTTTACAGTAGAGGCCAGAAAGTTGGAACATCAATATCCTCATGCCCTTAAGGTAGATTATAGAGGATCCCAGCACTAATCATCCTAAATCCATGTTCCAACTTTCTGGGGTTCACTATAAAGGAATCCTTGAAGGAACTCCTTAAAGAACCCCCCAATGGCGGCCTCAACAAGTCCCACGCGCGCCCCACTGTTGCACGACACGTAGACGCGCGGAAGCCCAAGCTTCCTACGGTTTAGGGTTTAGGGATTTAGGGGTTTAGGGGTTTAGGGGTCTGGGGTTTAGGGTTCAAGGGTTTAGGGTTTAGGGTTTGGAGGCTTGGGGCGTTTAGGGTTTGGGGTTTGGAGGCTTGGGGCGTTTAGGGTTTAGGGTTTAGTGGCTTTCAAAGGGCTGCCTTTAAGGGTAAGGGTCCTTTAGGGGCTCCGTTAGGGGCTCCTTTTAGGGGTTTGTTTAAGGGTTTAAGGGTTGGGGCTTTAGTGGGTTTTAGTGGAGTAGGGTTTGTAGCGACCTTGTGGTTTTTGGGTTTGTCTTACAGTTCTCTAGGGTTTTAAACTCCTTCCTTTGAGGGTTCAACTTAGTGTTTAAGGCTTTAAGGCTTTCCATTGTTTTCAGGGTTTAGGGCTTGGGGTGTAGTGGTTTTTAGGGGTGTTTGATGGTTTTTAACGGCTTCGGCGACTTCTGGTGTGGGGCTTGAGGGATGTAAGGGCTCAGGGCGGGTTTTGCGTCGTTCTTGCGTTTAGGGCTTAAAGGGCCAGGGTTTAGGGTTTAGGGTTTAAGCCCCACAAACCTCTGAAACCCTGAACATTAGACTGGACCCCGAGCTTTTCAAAAACCCTCGTACAGCCAGGATCAGACCCTGTACAACCCAGTGAAAAGCCTGCTAAACTGCTAAACCCCTATACAACACCTTTACAACCCCTTTTTGCAACCCAAAAAAACATAACACCTGATACAGCCCAACACAACCCTTCTAATACAACCCTTTTAAAGCGCCCACCTAAAACCCAATAACCCAAAACGCCCTACAAAAATAAACCCTAAACCCTAAGCCCTAAACCCCCAAACCCTACCTAAGCTCTTTTTGCGCTAAGCCAGACCCACCCAAAACCCCCCCGAAGGCAGCGCCGGTCCTGGCGAGTTCCGATGCTTTCTGGAAGAACTGATCCTCCCGGACCTTGGAAAAACTTTAGGGACTTAGGGTTTAGGAGTTTGGAGTTTTAGGGTTTATGTGCTTTAAGGCCTTTTGATCGGACTGGCAAAAACTACGGCTTTTAGAGTGGTTTAGGATTTAAGGGCTCTGTTTTAAAGTCAGGGTTTAGGATCCTCGCGGACTGGACCCTATAAAAAGCTTCCGTTTTTCTTAGGGTTCCCTATGATGCTTTCCTTCAAAAAGTCCCCCACAAAATAGTTTACTTGGGGTTAAGGTAGGGCTTAAGGGTTTAAGGGCTTTAGGGTATAAGGACTCTGAAGCAACCAGGGAGACGTGGTGAATCAATAAAATGAGGGTTTACAGGTTTAGGGCTTGGGGTTTGGGATTTAAGGTTCAGTCGTTAGGGCGGATATAAGTAATGTAGGAACCTGATTAAGAATTAAGAAACCTTGGGACTTTATTACGGTTCCTTATATGAATCCTACTATTTTGGTGTTATAGGCCCAGGGTTTCTTAATCAGGTTCCTAGATTAGGGTTTAAGGTTTAAGGGTTTAGGATCCAGGATTTAGGGGACTTTGCGAACAAACATGACGATGGTAGTTAGGGTTCAGGGGCTATTCTTTAGAGTGAAGGGTTTTAGTGTTTAAGGGTTGAGCGTTAGGTTTAGGGTCTTTAGGGTTTAAGGGTGGTTTTTCTTGAACGCCTTTTTCCATCTGCATGAGTAGGGAGGGTTTCGGTTTAGGAGTTTAGGGTGTAATTTGGTGTTCAAGGTTTAGGGCGTTGGGGTTTTGAGGACTGAGGGTTGAAATTTTGAGATGCAGAGAGAAAGAGGACCCGTCTTATGGGGCCTCTACATGAAAATTGGGGTTGAGGGCTTCGGTTTGTCTTTGGTGTAGGGCTCAGGGTTGAGGATCAAACCTAAAGCCTAAGCCCTTAAATCCTGAGCCCCTCGACCGTAGGCCCTAAACCTTAAACCTTAAACCCTAAACCCTAAGCCCTAAACCCTAAGCCCTAAACCGTCACCACAGCCACAGAAAGCACAAAGCATCCCTAACGGAGACCAGGGGACGCCGAAGGACCCGGCCTGGAAAGTCACCTTGCAGGAAAGAAAGGGCGCAGGGTTTTCGGGCCCTCCAAGGGCTCCTCTACGGCTTCCTTCCAGGGTTTGAGGGTTTAGGGTTTCAGGGTTTAGGGGTTTAGGGCTTAGGGCTTAGGGCTTTTAGGGTTTAGGGTTTAGGGCTTTTGGGATTTCGGGTTTAGGGGTTTAGGGTTTAGGGTTTAGGGTACTTCTGGGAACTCCGGGTTTCAAGTTCGGGGCTTTGTGCTTGAGGCTTTGTTGGGTTTTCAGGGCCGTAGCTCGCAAAGGTGCAGGTTTAGGGTTTAGGGTTTAGCTCCACTACCTGAAGGTTCCTTCTTCCGATTTCCTCAAGTCCTTAAGGAATGCAAGAAGTACAGGGTCCAGGCAGACCAAGATCCCGACGTCCCTAACCCCGGAGCCCTAAACCCGAAATCCCAGACCCTAAACCCTTCTAGATCCCTTTAAGGATCCCTTTAAGGATCCCTCAAAGGATCCCTTGAAGGATCCCTTTAAGGATCCCTTTAAGGAGCCCTTTAAGGAGCCCTAATCCCGAAATAAGTCAAAATGGCATCGTTGGCGATCAGGATCACCACACGTCCCTCGGGGCACTCTGGTGTCTTCCTGAGCTCGGTTTAGGGTTCAGCTTCGGCTTCAGGATTTGGGTTTAGGGTTTAGGGTTTAAGGCTTCGGCTTCAGGATTAATTCAGGCTAGGTTTAGAGTTTAGGGTTTTGGGTTGGGGCTTGCTTCCTTAAATCAGGGTTTAGAGCTTCCATATCCCCGCACAGTCTACTGAACTGCACTTCTGCGTGTTCTCAACTTGCCGCTCACCTCCTCCCAAACACACTAAGCCCCAAACCCCAAACTATAAACCCCGAAACTAAAGCCACAAACACCAAACGGGGAAACCGGAAAACTGTATAACCTTAAACCCGAACCCTGAGCCCCAAACAGCAAACCCCAGACCCCTAAGACCTGCTTCCGAGTCGCATAGTCAGCTTCCAAGCCTGGGATAATATTACAAGTGTAAATTTCTATTCCTTCTTGGGTTCAGGTACCCATTAAGGTATGCAAAACGTTCCTTAAGTACCCATTAAGATATGCAAAATCTTCCTTAAGTACCCATTAGGATATGTAAAATGTTCCTTAAGTACCCATTACAAACATGTAAAATGTTGCCCAACTATGGCAAAGAAGCCAACATCCCCAGGTCGTTCGCGCCCTCGGGTCGCTCCGTCTCGACCAGCTCCTCCGGGCTTTAAAGGATTTTGGGGGCTCATTGGGTTGAGGGCTCTAGGGGTTTAGGCGTTTAGGGATTTAGGGGTTTAGGGTTTAGGGTTTCAGGCTCACTGGGCTTAGGGCTTAGGGTGTTGGGTTTAGGGTGTAAGTGTAGGGTTTGCGTTTCAGGATTCAGGGTTTAGGGCTTTAGGGTGCAAGGTTTCCGGTCTAGGGTGTAAGGCCAGAGCAGTCCTGGTGAAAGCCTTCTGAGAGCCCTCTCACGTCTTAGAGGCCTGCTGTAGGGTCCTGAATAGTTAGAGCGGCTGTTGATGCATATTATGGTACAGTTATGCAGGGACTGCAAGGGGATAGTATCCCTAACTGTAGTAATAGTAGGCGGGGACAGGCTGTTTTTCTTAGGTTGTGTGAAATCGCATCCTTGAGACTTCGTCTCTCTTTTGCTCCTGCTCTCTGTTTCCCAGCTGCCACCCCTGCACCTACGCATCAAGCTGCCATAATATTGGGAGCATAGTATTTCTAGAGGTCACCTTTGTGGTAACTTTTGTTAGGCTCGTCAACAGAACACATTGCAACCCAATAGAAACCTCGCACAAGCCTTATATCACATTCCTGAACACCGTATAGAAAACCCAGAAACCCTAACACCTCCCCTCAACTGCAAAAAAAGAACTAATGACAGTATCACCTCCCCTCCCCCCCGCCCCTCCGAAAAGTAACCCTGGGCTCCATCTTGGACCAGTCCATGACGAGCTCCACAGCGGTCAAGAGCTCCTGAGAATGGCTAAAAACTAAAGGCCGCTCAAACCTTGAAACCCTATGCTAAACCTAAACCCTAAAACCCTAAACCCTCAACCCTAAAAACCCTAAAAACCCTAAAAACCCAACCCCAAACCCCAAACCCTCAAAACCCCAAACCCTAAACCCTAAAAACCCTAAAACCCCCCCTCCTTGGGCATGCTCTCCGGCACCTTCGATGGCACCGAGACGACCCCGGCGCGGCCCCGCGGGGACGGGCTGCGCCTCCGGGAGCCGCGCGCGGCCTCGCACTTTTAGGGCTCCTTTAAAGGATTCCTTAGAGGATTCCTGAAAGGATTCTTGAAAGGATTCCTCAAAGGATTCCTTAACGGATTCCTTAAAAAGATCCTTAACGGGATCCGCGGGTTCCATAAAGGCTTCCTCAAAGGGTTCCTCAAAGGGTTTCGGAAAAAGGTTCCTTAAAGGGATCTATATTAGGGTTTAGGGGTTAAGGGGGCTTGCGTGTTTAGGGTTTTAGGGTTTACGGGTTCAAGAGTTCAGGGTTTAAGGTTTAAGGGCACGCTTCTCTTGCGCTTTTAGAATTCAGGGTTTCAGGGCTTAGAGTTTAGGGTTGAAGGTCTAAGGTTTAGGGTTCAGGGTTTCGGGTTTAGGTTTGAAGGTTTAAGGCTTCAGGAGAATAGGTTTTAGGGAGTTTAAGGTTTAGGGCTTAGAGTTTAGGGGCTTAGGGTTTAGGGTTTAGGATCGAGGCTTCCTTCGAGGGGCTTAGAATTGATTAAAGCTTGGCTTAAAGTTAAAAGGTTTGTAGGGTTAGTATAGGGTTTATTTTTCAGGGTTCCTTTAAGATGTCCGTGGTTTAGGGTTTCTTCAAGGTTCCTTTAGGGTTTGAAGTCGTTTTCGAGGTTTCAGAGGCTTTCGGGTTGAGCGCTGAGTCTCGGGTGGCCTCGCCGCGAGGCGAAGTGTTGGTGTTCGTGGTGCCGGTGAAGGCGATCCACCTCGGGCCGAGAGTTCGCAAGGTTTTGGTTATGTAGGGGCCTTTAACCATTAGAATAGGGTCTTGGGGCCCAATATACTATAAATATAATAAGGAACCCCCAAAAATAGTCAAGGCCCCTGTATTACAGGGTTCGGCGTTTCGAGCCTCGGGAGTCAGGGTGCGGTCTAGGCCAGGGCTTTGGATTGAATAATCATTCAGAGTGCAGGGCTTGGGGTACCGTAGGGTTTGGGCTTCGGGTTCAGAATTTGCGGTGCAGGGTTCCGGTACGGGAGCTTGGGGCGTTAGGGTTTAGTGTTGACCAAGGACGGTCCGAAGTCTTCTGTCTGAGCCGCTTCATGGTCAGCGCGAGCTGGAGCATGCCGGGAAGGTCGTACCTTGGCGCATGTTAGGAAGTAAAGGAAACGGATCTGTTTTCGGAAGCCTCTCTTTCAAAATGTTAGGGCTGTTGGCGTTTGGGTGTTTAAAGGTATAGGGTTGTGGCGGTTAGGAAGCCCAACCCACAAAACGTAACAAAAAATCCTAACATTTGGGCCAAAGCAACGCATAGGTGGAGCCCGCGCGGCGGGCGGCCACCCGCTTGGCCTGGTAGCGGCTGAGGGCCGCTGGGTCCGTGACGTGCGGGTGATCCAAGGACGTCAAAGGGGCTGCGCCCTCTTTGGCCGCCTCCCAGCGGAGAGGGAAGCCAGTGACCTGAGTTCGGGGCTCGCCGCTCTTTCTGTTTCAAGACTTCAACATCCCCAGGGTTTAGGGCTTTGGGTTTTGGGTGCATGCCCTACATCCTGGAACCTAAACGCTAAACACATCTAAACACTGTACTCTAAAGCCTACATGTCACCTGAGCACCCGCAAAACCCCAAGAAAATCAATGCGAGCAGCAGGGTCCGGGAACTCCCTCAGCATCTTTGGCTTCAGGAAGCCTCCGTTCAGGGACGACCTGAGAGCTTAGGGTTTAAGGTTTTTTTAAAGTTGAACTGCACCCTTTCTCCAAAGAAGCGCTGGCATTTTGCCCTCAACTGGAGAGTTTAGGGTTTAAGGTTTAGGGTTTAGGGCTCTGTTGGGGCGCAGTAGCGTTCAAGGTTCAGGGTATATTAGGGTCGTCGTATGGCTCTTTCCGTTTAGGGGCCTTTGAAACACGAGCATGCAGAAATCGTATAAACGTACAGAACCTTACCAAAACGCTGTAACACCCTGCGAAATCCTACCCTGAAACCCGACAAACTCAGGGTCTTAAAGGAACCCTTGAAGGAACCCTAATTCCAATCAACAAGACTGAACTTAGACCCCTAGTAAAAGTTTAATTTTAGCTGCTTCTTAGGGGTTATAGGAACCACGGATTTAAAATTATTATACGAACCAACCAATAGTTATAGGAACCAAAACATAGTTATAGGAACCAAAATGTAAAAATATTTCTAAGTACGCCTATTAAACCTCTATATTACAAGCTGAGGGCAGCGCAGGGAAAGGCGTAGCGTCTCCTTAGCTCCTCCGACGCGGCGGTGCACCTTCACCTCAGGGTTTAGGGTTGTTTAGGCTTGTTTAGGGTTGTTTAGGGTTGTTTAGGCTTGTTAAGAGTTTAGGGTTGTTTAGGGTTGTTTAGGGGTCTAGGCTTTAGGGTTGTTAAGGGTTGTTTAGAGGTTTAGGGTTGTTTAGGGTTGTTTAGGGTTGTTTTGGGGTTTAGGGTTCAGGCTCTTCACCTCAGGAAGATGTCGCTGTTGTGGATCTTAGGGCTTGGGGGCTTGGGGTTTTGAGGCTTTGGGTCTGGAGGTTTTAGGCTTGAGGGTTCAAGGCTTTAGGATGTAGGGCTGAGGTTTAGAGCTTGTGGCGGTCAAGAGTTAAGGGTTTAGGGCTGTTAATTTTGGTCGATTGAATGTGTATATAATATACATGTGTGTAGCATAATATACTATAAAGCTTCATAATACAATACAGTATGATAGCATAGCAACCGGGTGCAGCACCGTCTGGTGTAGTAAGATGGATTGGAACAGAAATGAACAGAAATGACACCAGAATAAACAACCAAATGCATATGCATAAAATCTGTATATGCATGTGATCACAGACACATATATATATATGAGAATATATACACACATGGGCTACCGTATGAAGTATTTATGTGTACATATGCATGCACGTATGTATGTATGTACGTATGTATGTATGTATGTACGTATGTATGTATGTATGTACTTATGTATGTACTGCATGCATGGATGCATGGATGGATGTATGCTTTGCTATGCTAGGCTCGGCTAGGCTAGGCCAGGCTAGCCGGGACCCGCAGTTGCGGGTCCAGTGCGGGACCCATGTCAACGAGCCTGAAATCCTGACTGTCGACTGGGCAGAGGAAAGGGCGACAGCCAGTGGTGAAATTGACTTTTCCTCCGCATTGCGGGACCCGACTTCTTTGGTCCCGAAGCCGGTAGCCACCCTCTGGCAATATGCCCTTGAGGGTCGACACTTTTATGTGCGTGCTACAGAAGGGTTTTGGGCCAGCCCATATGCGCGGCCGTTTAGAGCCATGCGGGCAGAATGCAAGCCCAATTAACGCAGCGTACTCCCCTGATTGCGTGGANATGTGCGTGCTACAGAAGGGTTTTGGGCCAGCCCATATGCGCGGCCGTTTAGAGCCATGCGGGCAGAATGCAAGCCCAATTAACGCAGCGTACTCCCCTGATTGCGTGGAAATGGAAAATGTACGTATGTATGTATGTACTTATGTATGTACTGCATGCATGGATGCATGGATGCATGCATGCATGCATCCATGCATCCATGCATGGATGGATGGATGTATGCTATGCTATGCTAGGCTCGGCTAGGCTAGGCCAGGCTAGGCTAGGCCAGGCTAGGCTAGGCTAGGCTCGGCTAGGGTAGGGTAGGTAGGGTAGGTAGGGTAGGCTATGCTAGGGTAGGGTAGGCTATGCTAGGGTAGGGTAGGGTATGTGTGCATACACTCATTTGCCTCGTGTTTAATTATTTTAATTGTTTGTTCACCTGCTGACTTGTTTATGCACTATAAGTATTGGCGTTATATCCACATTGATCTACTACACTGAGACGTGTACAATGCTAGAAGGCACTGATTCATGTACTGCTCTCGGGCTGCTTACCTCTCTGGCATGCATGGGTAGAGCTGTGATGTACACAATGCTTGTTAAAATGCTTGCTCGTTCATATCTATTTCTAAAGTACTTTCGTCCAAACTCATGTCCATGTCAGTCCTTCCGCTTATCTGCCGTGCACTCACACGTAGTCTCGCTTCACTGATCCCATACTGTCACATCCATCTCAATATCTGAACGTGTTTACTGGTCAAACCCCCTAAACCCAAACCCCTACGATTTGGGGTGTATTGGTTAGTCACTTTGAGGGCCCTGGCAATGATCAACCGCAGTTGCCTCGATCTCGTCGATGCAGAGCTTGATGACCTCCGAACCTCGGTGCCCAACGTGGCTGCTGATCGTGTCGGTGAAGCGCTGCTCCTTAGCTGCAGGTTCAGGATTTAGGGCTGACTTTGGTAAGGCTACGGCTTTGAGTGATCAAGGTCCTTGTTAATGCATCCTTGAGGGCTTCGGATTCTTATAGTTTTTTGGCGGTAAGTACTCCATTCACCTCAAAAGCGGCTCTCGCGGAAGGCGCCGAGGCGCAAGCTCGGCCAGGTCCATGTCGAGCTCAGAGACGAAATGCACGAAGATGCGGCTGGTCACGGATGGGCCCAGCTTGGCCACACCTCGCTCGGAATCAAGTTGAGGGCTGCTTGGCTACTTGTCGATCTCTCAAAGTGAGCATAAGAAAACTTTGGAGGCAACAAGAAAGGACATAAGCAAAAAGAAGGATAGGGATCTATCATATATCCCGTAAAATGCTATGCTTATGTCACATTTGGGGTCCCTAAACTTTGGAAGCAGGTTTCCAAGAAGGACCGGGGCACGGGGATCCAACATGGCATGCTCCACTTCCTCCAACGCCACATCCAAGCTGTCCGTCAGGCTCTGGCTGAAGGACTCCTTGCTCACCCCGGACAGGAAGAGAGCCCTCATCAAGAGCTCCGACGTCGGGGCCTTGCCTCCCAACCTGGGCTAAAGGACGCTGCGGTTTAGCGTTGAGGGCTTAGGGCTTGTGGGGCTTCTAAGAATTTTAGGGGGCTTTTGGGCGTTTAGGGCTTCTCGGGGCTGAGGGTACGCAAGTCGAAGCCATAAGGAACGCCGAGCGTCATGGGCGTGGCGAGGTAGATGTGCGAGGAGGGCCGCACCTCCTTGTGGATGCGCTGGAGCGTGTAGAGGCGCTGGAGCATGCTCAGTTCCAGCCTCACAGCATTTAGGAGGGATGATTCTGCCGAAATCTCCTCAACGATTCTCATAGTTCGGAAAACCCTGGCAACCTCAACAACCTGACAACGACCCGAATACCCTTAAACGCCCGAAAAATCCTGCAAACCGCACAAAATGCAAAAACGCAGAACTTTCGAAAGACACCCCAACCAAGAGCCTGGCCCTAAACCCTCTACCATACCCTCAACCCCAGACCCTCAACCCTAAACCCCAAACCCTGATGTAGGCGCCTTAATAAGAATAGGTTTTGGAGCCCATTATGCTATACTTATAATAACAATAAGGAACCCCCACAAAATAGTATCGGTAATTAGGCCCCTACATTAAACCCTAAATGACAAGAAAAAGCACCTAAGGCTCTCGCAAGCCGGTGAAGGAAGGCCACAGGTCGCGGCCCATCTCATTCTCGGACCACTCCTCTGTAATAGCCCTAGTAACTTTAGGGTATAAGGTGGCTCGGGTTTAAGGTTTAGGGTTTAATTAGGGGTTTAGGAGGGCTTAGGGTTTAGGAGGGCTTAGGGTCTGTAATGTCATGGGCTTGATCATTAGAATCGGATTCCTTGAAGGGTTCAGTAAGGATTACTACAAAGCTGTAACACAGGGGCCTTGACAGTGGACATGTTCGGGGCTTTATCCTATCGCAGTATCGCTCCATTCGGTTTGAGCTCAAGGCATTTCCAAATGCTTCGACCCCTGAGCGTTTAGGGAGAGGGTTCAGGGTTGATGGCTCCTCGGTGGTTGGGTCAATGCTGAACTTCACGAACCGGGGGTGTCTTGGCGGCTGCGGCAGCGCCACGCAGATCCTGGGTGAGCTGTCAGGATTCAGGTTCATGTTTTCAGAGTCTTGCGGGGGGTTAATTACATGCAGGCCCTCCGCAGCCCAACATCAGATTAACAGCCGAGAGAATCCCTGCAGCTTTGCAGCACCATGTGTTATGAGAACAGAAACCTCGGCAGATCACGGGTCAAAGGCATGGGGCACAACCTTCCGGATGAAGCGGCAGTTTTACAAGATAAGGGGATACCTGGAGGCCCCAAATCAACCGGATCCTTGATACCAGACCCCACATTGAAAAACTAAGGTGCGCCGAAGCTTAAAAAGCACTGCTGTCGTATCGTTTGTTTCTTTCAAGAGACCTTGAAGGTTTAAGGTGCGGGGTGTAGAAGGGTTGGCGTTTGGGGGTTAGGCTGTTGGGTTTAAGCCCTCAGCCCTAGAAATGAATCCCTCAACCCTAGAACCCGAAACCCATGCTCTCCGAAGTACCGGAGAACACCACCAAAACTCCGAAACCCCAGAGAATCCTAACACGTCGCTTCCTTCTTCTCTCCCTTTAGCCTTACACCCTAAACCCTAAACGCCAAACTGCAAGCCCCGACGTTTAATCGCCAAACCCTATACCCTAAACCCTAAACCCTATACCCAAAACCTTACACCCGAAACCTATATCCTAAACCCTAAGCCCTATATATTCTAAACCCTAAGTCTTTCGTCAAGGATCTAGTAACCATGATAAGTGATAATAATCATAATAAGTCATTATACTGATTCCCTAGCAAAAGCAATTCAAAGAAAAGCAAGGGTCTCTCCAACGCCGGCCGCTTTCAGGAGCTCAGCCTGCCTGGCGAAGATGCCCTGGCAGCGCTTCAGCACCTTTGGGGCATGGGATCTGGGGTTATATGGGCTTAGGGTTTAGGGTTTGGGATTTGGGGTTATAGGGGGGCATGGGATCTGGAGTTATACGGGCTTAGGGTTTAGGGTTTAGGGTTTGGGGTTTGGGGTTATAGGGTTACAGGGTTAACGGTTTGGGGTGATGGGGTTTAGAGTTTATATACTCTACCCAGAGCCCAGTTGACCGCATAAATAGGGAATACACCCGATGCACCCTGAAATTACCGAGGGCTGCTTCATGTGGTCTGAGATCTACTCCTTAACTAAGGGACGTTGCAGCAGCTACTTCAAGCCTCGCACTCGGGATTCAACACCCTGGTAAGACCCAAAGTCCAAAAACCAAAGCCTAAAACTCCGAAAATCCTAGACCCTGACGCCGAATACGCTAAACCCAGAGAGTGTTTGCGCTCTATTTGGGTGGTTGTCAAAATTAGTGTGCCTTTTTGGGTCCTTAATATAATACGGCACCTAATATTTAGGGTACCCAAAAAGGGACCCTAATTTTGACAACCACCTATTTGGAGTTTCAGGAGCTTCTGGGCTGTATGGTTCAGAGTCTCAGGGCAGTTACTTAAGGCTATGGGTTCAGGGCTTAGGGTGGGATCTTTCAACATTCGTGCTTCACGGCTTGATTGTTGGTTTTTGCGCTAACTGCCCTCTTCTTCGTGTGGCTGCTTCCCTTGACTGCTATCGAGGATGGCGCCGACTACAATGACTACAACTAGCAACGTCCGCATGAACCCCAAGGGGCTGTGGCTGTGAGGCCGGCGTTTGAAGCGTGGCAGTTTCCAAATTCTAGAACCATAAACCCCAAACCCTAAAGAGATATGACATTTTGGGAAACCTGCTTCAGGAGTTGCCGCAGCTTCAGGGTGCAGACCACGCCCCAACGCCCTAAACCCCCCCCCCCCCCCCAGCATCAATCGGTGGATTTTCCGCCAACCGCCCCCTCGCCCTCTGCGTCGTCGTTTTTGGGAGTCGTCGGGTCCCCGGTGCACGCGGTGGCAAATCCGCCCTACCACCTAGCGACNAAATTGACACCCCCACACCCCAAAACCCTAAACGAAAACCATATTTTGGAACACCCCCTTGGGGGATTCCCGCACGTTACGGGTCCCGGCCCCGCCCCACCCCCCAAACCCCCCCCCCCCCCATGGATGTAAGCTTGGAGATTCTTGCCCAAGGCGCCTGCTGCAACTCGGAGTCGGTGTTGTAGAAGAGGGTGCGGTCCGTGATGCCTGGGAAAGCATCGCGTCCCACGACGATGTGAAGGAAGTTGATCGGGACCCCCTGCACGCCGCTCCTCGAGAGGGAAAGAGGAAAGAGCAGGACCATGCAAAGAGCCAGCTAAAGAATCACAACAAACCCGAATACCCTAAACCTGAGATTCCAAAACTCGAAGACGCTGGAAACCCCCAACAAAAACTTGCCTCCAGGCAACCCCGGCCCCAGCTCAAAGGCCACACCCTGCCCCCCAAACAAAAAAAACACACACAGACACGCACCAAAAAAACATAAAAACTGTCCTAAACCGACAGCCCCAAATCCCAACCCTTCTCACCACACAAAAACTAAGCCCTAAACCCCGTAAATGTTAAAGAAAAAACCGAGTCTCTGCAGCTTGACCAAAGGAGCCAGCAGCTTCTCATCCAACTCGAGCCTGGGCTGCTGTAGAAAAAGGTTTGACGAGTTCCCTAAAGGGTTCCTTAAAGAGATGCATAAGGCGTTCCTTTCAAGGGATCTGCAGGGGTTTAGCCTTAATAGTTAGAATAGGATTTTGGTGATTATTCGCCTCGGCCCCGGCCGAAGCGGTCAGAGGTTCCTAGACGGATTCCCTCTAGTCCCCACCTCTTAATCCCATCCCAGTGACCCACCCACTCAGCCACCCTCTATTTTCTGC
>BGNK01002333.1:10736-39815 GCA_003297005.1 Symbiodinium sp. clade A Y106 | reverse complement strand
CCCCCCCAACCTTGGACCTAATGACTTGACCCTGCACGGACAGCAAACTGTGTTTTAGTGCTACGCAGAGAAAGCCATGGTGTCTCGAACCACTTGAGACAGAATGGGCAACGGAATATATACGTGTGAATATGCCACCATGCCATTGCTGTAAGTACCTATCATACCGCTTGAGGGCGTAAAGGATTTTAGGTTTCACGCCCGGCCCCTCCCCCCGGCCCCCCTTCGCCCTGCTTTCGGCCTTTCTTGTTGAGGGCGAGTTACAGCTGTGACTCAGCTTAACGTCTTTTGTCAGGAGACTACAGCACTCTTGCAATACATACATACCTTCATACCTATGTACATCCTCTGGGAAATCGACGTCTGCAGCCGGACGCGAAGCGCAGGACTATTCTAATTATTGAGGCCCTACATTGGGCATGAACCCACCGTCCTAGTAAGCACCCTATGCAAAACAGCCGGGAGGAGCCCGTTGAGGTCTGCCACGACGGCGAGAAGGCCATGGCGGTTGTGCTCCTGCAGGCTTGTGTCGCTACAGGGGTTCTAAAGGCAGGCTTCCATACAAGTTCTACGGGATTCTAAATGGGGTCTCGAAGATATCTATACGGGTTCGAATCAACGTCTCGAGGTTTCGGGCTGCAGACCTCTATTTTGCAGACCCTGTCTTTTTGATCGGCTTCCCAACATCCCAAACCCTAAACGCTGATTAAACACTGAACCCGAAAAGCTTAAACCCTAAACCCTAAACCCCTTTCAAGCCTTCTTAAGTATCGGTCCTGCTCCGCGGTCACCGGGAAGAACTGTGTCCAAACCGCCGTCTTCGTGGCGGCAAGCACCTCGACCTCAAGTTCTCTACGGATTGTGGAGTTGAAGAGTTCCCTTTAAGGGTTCCCTTTAAGAGTTCTTTTGACGGGCTCGATAGGCTAATATACAGGTTCTACGGGACGGAGGGCCTAGGGCTCAGGGTTCGGGATCAAGACTGAAGCTCCTCGGAAAAGGAAATCCCAAATACTAAGCCCTAACTCCTAAATCCTTGGCCCTAGATCCTAAATGCTAAGCCCTAAATCCTATGCCTTAAATCTTACGATCTAAACCCTAAACCCTCAATCAAGTTAAGGGCACCTTGGTGAGGCGGCTCGGGGCGGCCAGCCAGGAAAGGTAGGCGTGCATGGCGCGCTCCTCTCTCGCTGCGTTGCTCAGGGTTCAGGACTTGAGTTCTTGGGACAGAGTTGGGATATAGTTTAGGGTTTAGGACTTGAGCATGTGGGTCTGGGTTGGGATTTCGGCAAGGGTTTAGGACATGAGCTTATAGCTTAGGGTTGGGGTGTAAGTGTAAGGTTTTTTGCTCGACTGGGCTGTTAAGACTGGGGGCTTCCTGTGTAATTCCGGGATCAAGATTTAAGCCTATTTAAGCTTTAGGGCCATGGAAAATGATGAACTTTTTGACCTCACGCCGAAAGCCCTGAAAACTTCAAAAAATGCCCTAACCCCCACCACGCCCAAACTGCACCCCCAAACCTTAAAACCTAAACCCGAAATCCTAAGCCCTTCTTGAAGACCAAACTCAATCTAAACCCTTATAGGTTTATACTTATAAACCCCTCTAAAGCAATCCTTAAAGACCAAACCAACCTAAATCCCCCAAACCCTAAACCCTAAATCCCCAAAACCCTAAACCCTGAACCCCCCAAACCCTAAACCCTGAACCCCCCAAACCCCTAAACCCCCCCAAAAAAAGCCCCCTTAAAGGAAACCCTTATAGACCCCTTTAAAGGAATCCCTAAACCCCAAAAAACGAGGACAGCCGCGGGGCTCCTGGATCTTCGCGTCCGAGTCGCTGAGCGCCTCCACCAGGAGCTCCATCTCGAGGCTGCCGTCCACGGCACCCGGGAGCTCCTGCCGGTTTAGGGGTTTAGGGTTTAGGGTTTTGGGTTTTGGGTATAAGGTGGGAGCTCCTCCCAAGCTCTGAGGAGGATAATATCTAAAGTCCCTATAGGGTTTAGGGTTTAGGATATAAGGTCTATAGGGTTTAGAGGGGTTGAGGGCTTGGGGGCTCCTTCCAGGCTCTTAGGGCTAGTAGGGTCTAGGGTATAAGGTTTAGGGTTACTTTACGGGTTCCTATAAGGGATCTATAGGGATTTAGGGTTTAGGGTTAAGCTCACAGGACTAGTAAGGTTTAGGGTTTCAGGTTTAGGGTTTGTTTTGTAGGGTTTTGGGTTTAAGGCTTGGGGTTCGTGGGGCTTAAGGTTTGTAGGGTTTTGCTTCAAAGCTTGCGGTACAAGGCCTATAGGGCTTATGGGGTTTAGGATTTTGGGGCTTAGGGTTTAGGGTTTGTGGTGCAGGGCTGCGATTAAGGGTACGATAAGGGTGCTATAAGGGTACCACAACAGTACGATCACTGGTTTCGAATTTTGGAGTTTGGATTCTGCAGATTCTTAGTGGAGGAGTTTGAGAGAATATGCTAGGTATATTACTTTAGTTTTAGTACTTAGGGATCTTAGGGAACTACCCCGACAACCCTACTTTGCTTGATGGGTTTGGTTTCTGCTGTGTTCCTAACATAGAGCCCTAAATGGGTAGGATCCTTACAATGAGAACCTAATCAAGATTAATGTAGACCACAACATGGATACAGGACCCTTACCAGAAGAATCCAAACATGATAGATCCTCATTATGACATAAGAACCCTTCTTGTAAGAACCCTAAGTAATGCGATCCTGGCTGTGAGAACCCTTTAACTGAACCTTAACCCACATATAGGATTCTTACTAAAAAACCCCAAGAATGCTAGACCCTCATTATGATAAGGATCCTTATTTTAGACCCTAAATCGTAGGATCCTTGTGAGAATCAAGAGGGGCGCCTGGTTCATGGCCTTCAGGCTGTCTTCCTTAAGGGCTGCCAGCTGCTCACGGAAGTGCCTGGTGCGCTCCTCGTAAGACTCCTGACAGAGCTATAGGGTTTAGGGGTCTAGGGGTTTAGGGGTTTAGGGGTTTAGGGTTTAGGGTTTAGGGTTTAGGGCTTAGGGTTTAGGGTTAAGGGTTTAGGGGTTTAGGGTTTTGGCTTCAGGAGGAGGGCCGTCAGTTGGTTCTTGAGGGTTTGGGGGAGCCGTTTTGGGCCGCAGGGTTGCAGGGGACTTTAGGAACCCTTTGGGCTTGAGGCTGAAGGGCTCAGGGTTTAGGAGCTCAGGGTTTCGGGTGCGGGTCGTTTGGAGTTCAAGCCTGCAGAGTTTGAGGCCTTCAAGCTCTTAGACTCAAGATGTTGAGCCTCTGTCTTCGGCTCTTTTCCCGAAGAAAAGTCATGGCTTTGGGACAAAGCAGTTTAAGCCGCAGAACCTTCAGGATTCGAAAGTTGAAAGCCAACCAACATGTGTTCCGTTGGTTCCTCTGGAAAATAACTGAAGATTACATGGCTCCCAACCCCTTCCTGGGGAACGGTATCCAACAGCTGCTGGGCCAAGTACCGGACGTTGCCATAGTCCTTGGCTCCACAACATGGACTAACCTGAAACTTGCCGAGTCCTAGTCCTGATCCTCTGAACCCAAAAGATGGAACCCTAAACTCCCGAAACGCCACGAACCCCCGAACCCCGACACCCCGAAGCCCCAAAACAACGAAACCCAGAGAGTGTCTTCAATCTCAAATAATGATCAACCCCAACCCCAAGCCCTAACCTAAACCCTCGTTTAGAGTTTAGAGTTTAGGGTTTAGGGTTCAGGGCTTAGGGCTTAGGGTTTAGGGCCTGAGCCCCAAACCCATCCCAGACCACCTCAAAACCCTATTGCCTTGAGCCCTGAACCCTAAACCCCACCCAAACCCTGCACCCATAGGGCCCTGAACTCCCCTAAACCCGAAACCCTCGAACCCAAACAAAACAACAATGGCAAAAGACACGCAAAAACGAAAACAATACCAAGAATTAAATGACTAAAACTGATTTTTGCTGATAAGATTCAAAAAGACAAACAGAACAAAAACAAAAACGAGCGCGGATTCCGAGAGTCTCCGGCCACAGCGGCAGAGCTGGGCAGCTGCGAGAGCTCCACGATCTTTTCCTGGGCTCTTCTTCTGAAGGCAGGACGGTGTAAGGGGTATCGGGTTTAGGGTATAGGGTTTTGAGTTTTGGGCTTTAGGGCTTCAGGGTTCAGGGTTTCGGCCTCCAGGGTTTTAAGGTTTGGGGTTTTAGGGTTTAGGGCTCTGGTGTTTAGGGATTAGGGTTTTAAGGTTTTGGATTTAGGGTAGAGGCTATAAGTGTTGCGCATAGGGTTAGAGCGTTTATGGTGCTTCTTCTGAGCTTCTGAAGGAACTGAATGAATACGTGTTGCATACAGGGCTTTATTGCTTGTCCCGAAGATCAAACCCTAAACCCTCAAGCTCAAGTTCCTGGGCCCTAAACCTTCAAACTGAAGCTCCTGCACCCTATGGTACGCCTAAACCCGAAACCCTAGACCCCAGCCCTAAACCCTAAACCCAAAAGCCCTTCTAGATCCCTTTAAGGAACCCTTTAAAGGATCCCTTTATAGATCCCTTTATAGATCCCGTTACAGGAACCCTAGTACTGAAGCTCCTGAACAAGAGCCGAGTCTCCTGCACAGCGCCGGCCATGTCATCCTCCAGTCGGAGGTCGGGGACGTACCTTTAAAGGGATCCTTAAAGGGTTCCTATAAAGGGATCCTTTAGAGGGTTCCTTTCAACGGATCTATAGGGGTTTAGGTAATTTGTGTGTTTTGGGGAGGGGCTCCTTTAAGGGGATCCTTTAAAGGGATCCTTAAAGGGTTCCTTTAAATGGATCTATAGGGGTCTAGTTTTTTTGTGTTTTTTTTTGGGGGGGGTCCTTTGAGGGGATCTATAAAGGGATTCTTAAAGGGATCTATAAGGGTTTAGAGTTTAGGGTTCTTTTAAAATGGCTTCTGGAATCGATCCATGAGTGATCCCCGTATAAATCCAACAGAATCCCTCTTACGCCCTTAAAGCCCCTAATCCTTATGAACCCCGAACCCAAAAATCCAAATTTACTCTAAAACCCAAACCCCTAAACCCTGAACCCAAAAAACCTAAACCCAAAACAACCTAAACCCTAAACACCAAAAAAAACAAACAAACAAAACTAACCAAAAACCACCAAACCGTAAACCTTTATAGATCCCTTTAAGGATCCCTTTATAGATCCCTTTAAAGGAACCCCCTAAAACCCTAAACCCAAAACCCCAAAACCCCCCCCCAACAAAAAAATAAATAAAATAAAATATATGGATCCCTTTAAGGATCTCCCTTTCTAAAACCATGAAAACTTGACAAAAAGGGCACATGCAGGACATGCCGGAGCCCTCGGCTGCCAGCATCTCGCGGATCAGGGCCATCACCTAAGCGGGTGTTTGGAGCTTTTGGGATTTTAGGTCTTAGGATTTAGCATTTAGGGTTCAGGGGTTTCGGGTTTAGGTTTTAGGGGTTAGGGGATTTCGGTAGTTTAGAGTTTTCGTGGTTTCCTTTACGGGTTCCTTTAAAGGATCTATAGGGCTTTTGGCTCTTAGGGCTATTGGGGTTTTGGGGCTTTAAGGGTTTAGGGTTCAGGGTTTTTGGTTCAGGGTTGGGGCATTAGGGTTTTTTGGGTTCCTTTAAGGGTTCCTTTAAAGGGATCCCTAAACGGATCCTTAAAGGGTTCCTTAAAGGGATCTATAGGAGTTTAGGGTTCTGGGGTTTGGAGTTTCAGGATTTTAGGGTTTCTGGGTTTCGGAGTTTTAGGGTTTTTGAATTTTAAACTTTTTGTGTTTTTTGACTTTCGGGGTTTAGGGATGGGGACTAGGACTATCATAGTCCAGCCGGTCACGGCGTCGGATCGGTCCGCCAGCTTGTTGTGAGCGGCCACCATGAAGAGGACCTTCTCCATCGAATCCTTGCCCTGGTTCAGGGTGTTTAGGGTTTAAAGGGTTTGTAGGGTTTAGGGTTTAGGGTTTAGGGCTTATAGGGTTTAGGGTTTATAGGGTTTATAGGGCTTATAGGGTTTAGGGTTTATAGGGTTTAGGGTTTAGGGTTTATAGGGTTTAGGGTTTATAGGGTTTAGGCTTAGGGCTCTGCAAACCGTCTATAAGGGGCCTTAAAAGGGTCTTTCAAGGGGTTCTATAAGGGTTCTCCTAAGGGGTTCTATTCTGGTTCTACAAGGGGTTCTATTAAGGGCCGTATAGGGGGTTTTAGGGTTCTTTCAAGGGTTCTATAACGGCCTGATACGGGGTTTGGGGCTCTTAGGTGGGTAAAAGCCTTGTAGGTGATTCGGCCTAAAACCCTAAAACCCCAAAAATTCTAAAACCCTCAAAACCTAAAACCAAAAAGAACTCAAAGCCCTAAAAACCCGTGACCCTACATCCCTAAACCGTCCTGGTTGATCAGGTCCAGCAAGAGCTTGTCGTAAGGCTGCTTCTTTTCAATGGAGGCTGCGAAGGGCCGCTCATTCGAGAGGTACTTCTCCTCGGCTGTAGCGATTTGAATGCTTGCTTGTGTTAGGGTTTAGGGCTTGGTGCTTTGGGTTAGTAAGGATTTGGGGTTTGGGGTTTGGTGGTTTTTCGGTGTCCAAAAGGATGTACCCCAAACTACTCCCTTAAACAGAAGGGTACCCTTGCCCCAACTTTTCACATCAAGGAGACCTCCAAATGAAGGTGCCTAAGAGTACTACTGGGGGATCTGGCATACAAAAGACCTCATGCAACTCTTGTTACAACAACCTTGCAAAAAGACTTACACAACCTTTGTAAAATCCAATCAAACTCTGAAAAAAAACCTGGCAGAACCCTATTAAAATCGTTAAACAAGGAAAAACCCTGGCAAACCCCCTCTGGAATTCCATCTAAACCAAAAAACGTAAACCTTAAGCCCAAGAACCCAACCCCTCAAGTAACCCCAAAGGGAACCCTACAAAAAAAACAACTAAAACTACTAGAGCTCTAAGCCGAGTCTCCAGCACGCCGCGCACGGTCTCGGACGCCGCCTCGCGGTTGGCGAAGCTCGCGAACATCTGCCTCAGATCTCTGGCTCTCCAAGAATACCCTTAAAAGAACCCTTCAAGAGGAAGGCCTTGAAGAGAATCCCTTAAAGGAACCCTTCAAAAGGAGCCTATGAAAGAACCATAAAGGAGCCTTTTACGGAGCCCTTACAGAGGAATAGGAACCCTTAAAGGCTCCCGGAAAACGAACCCTTAAACGAACCCTGAGAGTTAGAGATACTCTTGGATGTAGGGCCGGGGTTTAGGGATTTAGGGCTTTTGGGTTTCCGGTTTTCGGGTGTGAGATTTGGGATTTTAGGATTTAAGTAAGGTTTTGTCATTGGAGCTTAAGGTCTGCCCGAGGGTGCCCTCAGCATGTAAGGCATTTCTAGGTTGTCCTAGAGCTTTCATAAGGGTTCCTGGGTTCCCCAAGATGGGTCCTGCAAGGGTATCCGTAAGGATTAGAGTTTAAAACTAATGTTCCTCCAGTATCCTCTTAGCAACAAGGGCACGTACGGAATTTTCATAAGGGTCGTCTCAAAGGTGTTCATACAGGTTTTATTCCTTGGAGTCTTTATAAGAGGTTCGTACGTTTGCTTATATGGTTCGTATATATGTAAAAAGGGCTTGGCTTCAATTGTTTTCAAACAGCGTAAGACATACAACATAGTATACCCTAAACCCTAAACCCTAGACCCTAACCCCTAACCCCTAAACCCTAAAGCGTGAAAGAAATACTACTTCAGGACCTAGCTGCTCCACAAGCTGGGGCCCCTTTTGGTCCGAGTGGTAGCCGTCCAAAAAGGCCTTTAAAGGATTCGGGGATGAGGGCTTAGTGTTTAGGGTTCAGAGTGTAGGGGGCTTTCGGTTAGGTGGTTTTAGGGGTGTTTCAGATGGTTGTTGTGCGTAGAGTCTTTGATTCAGGTGGCTTAGGGTTTTGGGCTTAGGGGGTTTTAGGGGGCTAGGGTTAGGCTTCGGGGTTCAGGGCTTCGGAAGATTAGGGTCAAAGGTTCTAGAATAGGGCTCCTCCGAAGCAAAGGACAACAAACATTGCTACGTTTTCACGGATTTCGGGCTTGGTTTTTTAAAAAACCTAAAAACCTATGGTTTTTAAAAAACCTATGGGCCTGCAAATCCTCGCGGGGGGCGGGCACGTCCGGCTCGGGCTTGGCGCTCATCTCGAAGTCTCCCTCGAAGAGGGCGATCTTCTTCACCTTCGAGGGGTCCTGCAACTGCTTCAGAACATGAATACCCTAAGCCCTATGAACCCTACAAGTCCCAAAAACCCTTATGTGTGTGTGTATATATATATATATATATCATAACGTATAAACTCGTCTTGCAAAAACCTATAATCCCTGTAATGAACCCTATAATCCCTGTACTGTGTAGAATCCCAAGAGGCCCTCTGAGCCCGAGACCTAAACGCCAAACCCCGTTACCAATGCTATGCCTCAGGGTTCCTTATCCTAAATATACGATGATTTTAGAAAGCAACAACCTTGTCTTCATCATTGAGGCCCCTATACCACAGAACCCTTCTCGCAACCCTTGTTACAGAACCCTTCGACAGGAACCCTTAAACAGAACCCTCACAAGGCATCCTAAAAGGAATCCTTAAAAGGAACTAGCCCTCTAAACGGCACCCTTAGAACCAACTCTTCACGGAACCCTTGAAAAGTCAAGGTACCCTTTCAAAAGGAAGCCCTTGAAGGAACACTGACAATATGAACTGGAAAGGAGCCCTTTTAGACGGAACCCTTAAACGGAACCCGTTACACCGTTAACAGGAACCCTTAAGCGGAACCCTCTCAAAGGAACGGCACCCTTCAAAGGAACCGTTAACAAGGAGCCCAAGCCCATCCCTAAACCCTAAACCCGAAACTCTAAACCCTAAACCTTAAACTCCAAACCCAAAACCCTAAACCCGTCCTTCAGCTGAAGGTTCGCCAAAACTTCCCCGGCAGAGACGATGGCGCCCGGGCTCAGGGAATGGGAAATCTTCCCGGCCTCACCGGACCTTCGTCCATGTTTCGGCTTTCAGGGCTATGGGTTTAGGGCTTCGGGTTTGGGGTTTGCGGTTTAAGGTGTGGGGTTTAAGGTTTAGGCTTTAGGGGTTAGAAAAGAATCATGATAGGAAGGAAAGAAAAATCACCTTTTTAGTGGCTCTCTTTCAAAAATATTCCGGCAGCCCAAGCTCCTTAAAGAAACCTTGACTTCAAAACCCGTTAAGGAGCCAGGCTAAGCAAAAAGGATCCCTGCCATTGCCCAAGAAACTTCAGTGACATGATCATCTTCATGGCCTCCAGCTCGATATAGGCCTGGCTAGAGTCTGACTGGAGCTTGGGGTTTAGTGTTCACGGGCTTAGGGTGTAGGGAATCCCTACCATCAGGGCCTTGGTTGTGAAAATAAGGCTCCTGTAAGAGATACGATAAAAGGGATTCTATCTTGGGGGTATGGCCTCACCCTTGGCGATCTCGGTGCCCTCGTCGTGGAGATAGCGCACCACCTGTACGCTGCACTCTCTAGGCGGGCGCGTCCAAAGCGTCAATCTCTGAACAAACCCCAGGCACATGAAAGCAGCACCTCAAAAAAAGCAGAAACCCTTTATCCTAAACCCAAAACAAGAACAAAAAGAATGATGATCTCCACCTTGCCGTTCACGTCGGAGCGGAGCTCGGAGGGGTCGTAGACCGTGGGGACCATGATGGTCTGGGCGCCGATGATCAGGCGAAGGCCGAGAGCCTCCTCCTGCCCTGGCTCAGCTTGGGGTTTAGGGTTTTGGGCTTCCCGGGCCTTTAACAGAGAGTGAACCCGAAACCCTACACCACCCAAACCCCACCCAAAACCCTCATCAGCACCTACACATGCCTACACCCTAAACTGAGCACCCTACACCCTGGGACCGTCACAAAGGCTCTGAGTCCTAGACTGAGCACGCTAAACCACAAATCCCCTAGACCTCAAAATCCCCCTAAAGCCCTCATAAAGCAGTATAGCTAGCTTAGAATAACCCTGGTTCCTATGTCCCATGATCCCGTAAGTAAGGATAGCAGGATGGGTTATGGGCAATATCATGCCTGCTACTGGGGTAACTCAGTAAGCTTGCCAAGTCAAAAAGCTTCTATGTCGCAAAGCCGTTTAACAGTTCCATATACCCCGCTACCACAACACTATACAACCTCACAGACCCCCAAAAACCCTAAACCCTAAATCCCTCAACCCAAGATCCGAAAACCCCTATTCCCCAAACCCCGTAACCCCCCGTTTGAAACCCGAGTAGAACCTATACAACCCTACATACCTCCATAAATCCAAATTTAAACCCTCAAAACCAGGGTCAAAACAAGAGGAGTAGAACCGGCCTTTCACTTGCTGGCTGATGCTGCCGATGCCTGGGCTTCTTATGCAATGCGCTGAACTTTAAGGTGACTCATGGTTTAGGTTAGGACGAACTTTAAGGTTACTCAGGGTTTAGGTTAGGGTTTTGGTTCTGGATTTTGTTGAGTTTGGGTGCCCTTTTTACTGTTTTTTCGCTCAGGGCTGTTTAGGGCAATAGGGACAGATAGCACGCAATCCTACTTGGAGGGCCGGGGGCGTTAGTGGGTCGGTAAGACGTCGAGCCATGAGCACCCTACAAGGGGGACCCTCATTGAGGCTCCACGTAAGCCCTAAACCCGAAACCCTTAAATCCCGATCCCTATAGATCCCTTATGCCCCCTAAACCATAAACCCTAAACCGTACTTATGAAAGCCCAAACTCTAAACCTTAAACCCCGAACCCTAGAACCTAAACCCTAAACCCTAAAACCTAAACCGAACTGAAAACCCCCAGTTCCTTGACAAGAGCCGGGATGCTCACGTAAAGAGAGCCATCGGGCTGCTCCCGCACCTTCGCCTTCAACGTCTTGTTGTTGATGGTGAAGGCGTAGACATCCTGGCTTGGGCTTTAGGTTTTAGCTCCTTTAAGGGGGTTTAGGGTTCTTGTCATCATTCCAGAAGGGTCCTATAAGGGTCTAGGCTTAAGGAATTTACTTCAAGTTACCATAAATGCCGGACTATTTACTAAAGATCCCTTTTTAGGAGCCCCTTAAGGGAACCCGTATGGATCCCTTTTGAGGAAGCCCTGATCCCTGTGGTAGAAAGCCCTATTATTTACGATGGATCCCTATTGTGGTAACTTAAAAAACCCGCTCCTTAACAAGAGCCCTTCCAAGGAGCCCTTTAAGCTTAAGGAACCCTTGTAGATCCCTTTTTAGGAGTCCGTTGAGGAATCCGAGTATAGATCCCTTTTCGAGAAGCCCTTTTCATGAACCCTTATCGACCCCTTCTAAGGAGCCCTTGAAGTTTAAGGAACATGTGTGGATCCCTTTTAAGGCTATTGTGGTAACTCAAAAACCCAGTTCCCCAACAGGAGCCGAGCATCGCTTCGCATCCTGGAGACCTGGAAGCAGAACTTCTTTCCGTCGTAGGTGATCCTGAGCTTCTTCGACCACACCACCGAAGAACCCCCCTCCCGGCTTCGTGCAGCATAACCCCCCAACAAAAAGGAGCCTGGCACAGCAGGCCCCAGACAGAAGCCTCGGTAACCCTTAACCCTAAGAAAGCCGAAATCCAACAGTCACAAACCCCGATTTTAAAGAGTCTTATGAAGCCTCAGGAACTGTCATTTAACCCTAAACCCTGAACCCAACTCTGAAATGACCTCGGCAGCACAGGAGCTCTACGGGGAAGTTGACGAGGGCATCCGTGTCGCTCTTGCCAAGCCTAAATTTTCAAATGTAGGGGTTTGGGATTTACGGTTTAAGGATTTAGGGTTTGGTGGCTCAGGTTTGGGGGTTCTGGGCTTAGAAGTTCTCAAAGTTTCAGGGTTGAAGCCTTAGGGATTGAACGGCTTAGAGTTTTGGGTTTAGACCTTGCCTCCGACTCTGCTTTGAGGAGGCCCTGACATAGAAAGGGGAAAGAGAGGTACTACTGGTGACCTCGATAAGGAGAACCCAAATTAAGAAAAAGGAACCGGTACTACTCATAACCTCGGAGCAAGACCAGCTGGCCCTTCTGCATGGCCTCAAGCGCATCCTGTGTGCGGGACTTGACCATGCCTTTGCTGAGACAGGTCTTTTGGGCTTAGGGCTTCGGGTTTAGGCTCATACTTGGAGGACCGGGGGACTTAGTAAGTAAGGTTATAAGTACCTCAATTGGGGTTATAAGTACCTTAATTGGGGTTATAAGTAACTATAAGTATAGTTACCTTACTTATAACCCTAGATACTAAGCCCCATGATCCTTTAAGTAGGAGGGTGTTTTTATGTTTGGAATCGGCCCTCTTCCCTTCGCTCCCATGGTCAGGTGGGAGACGTGTCACATGTTATAGTTGGTAATTAGTAGTTTTGGGTTTAGGGTTTAGGGTTTAGGGTTTAGGGGTTTAGGGTTTGGGGGTTTAGGGGTAATGTTTAGGTTGGCTCATAGGGTTTTGGGCTTAGGGCTTTTCCGATCGCTGCGGATATGACTTGATACATCTTTTGGCTGCTCGAAGACACGACGATGTGATTTAGGTTGGTTCAAAGAGAGCGCCACGGCGCTGAAGGCGCGGTAGACTGCTGCATAGAAGACCACGTCCATGACGCCAGTGCTTGGGGAGATGGCCTGTAACACTACAGGTTGGAAATGTCTAGGTTTTG
The DNA here is from genome assembly GCA_003297005.1 of Symbiodinium sp. clade A Y106. Classification (NCBI taxonomy): domain Eukaryota; class Dinophyceae; order Suessiales; family Symbiodiniaceae; genus Symbiodinium; species Symbiodinium sp. clade A. Next base: position 27,158 of record BGNK01002333.1, on the reverse strand, counting down.
CGGTTTAGGCTTCAGTGGTTCGGCGTGCGTGTATGCAGGTATGAAAGAACACGTGCGCGCATTCATGTCATGCATGTCCCGATGGCACGTACGCTCGCGCGCATGTATGTATGCGTATGCATGTACTGACACAGAGACCCGGCTGTTGCTTTGGACTTCCTTCGCTTTCGTTGCATACTGCCTCAGTACACTACTGCAAGTGCAGATAATAGTTTCTGTCCCTGTAACACGCTTAACACCTTGCCCGGAGACTTGAAAATCCCCGACGGTTCCTTAAACCATCGTAAGAATAGTTTAATCTAGCAGGGCTCCTCAGGGAAGGGTTTTGGAGTCTCTGAGCATCCCGTTCGTAGAATCCTTCGAAGGCCCCTCATGGGTCTTCGGCATAGGGGGCTTGGGGCTTTGGGCTTTACACTGTTTTACTTTTAAGGCTCGAGTTTAAACTTGTTGGCTTGGGTTTTGTTATTATGGTCCAGGATTTAGGGTTTGGGGCTTTCGTCTTCGGGCTTAGGGCAGACAGTCTAGGAGTGCCTTGCTCGCGATCAGCCCATCGAGCCACATGGTGTCGATGGTGTTGTCCTTGTAGGCCTTTCGCTGTTTGAGGCTTCACTGTTCATGTCAATATCGGAATCTGATTAAGAAACCTTGGGTCCTTATGAGAGTTCTTTCATATGAGTTCTGATATTTTGGGGGCTCTGGGGCCCGGGTTGCTTACATTTAGGAAAGAGAAGTGGGAGACGGTATATCTTAGGGCTCCAGCTTTAGGCCTTTGTGGCTTTTGGGGGCTTCGGGCAGCATAGAGGCTCTGAGGTTTGGGGTTTAAGGTTAGGGTTAGGGGTTAAGGGTTTAGGGTCTAGTTTGGGGTTTAGGGTCTAGTTTGGGGTTTAGGGTTAAGGGTTTAGGGTCTAGTTTGGGGTTTAGGGTTGAGGGTTTAGGGTAATACTGCGCGTAATTCTTCAGAGCCCTTTTCTGGTGTCTCCTGCGTCTCGATCAAGTCCACCAAGTAGTCGACGGGATGGCGGATGTCTCCTGGAAGGCTTCGCTCCGAATACGGGGCCCTCCTGATTAGAAGAGGGTTTGAGGGGTATATCATAAAATATATGTAATTATAATAAGGAACCTCCAAAACCCTATTCTAATTGTTAAGGCCCCTATACTATGCGGGCTTGAGGATTGCGGGTTTAGAGGGCTTGTATGGGCTTGGAATTTTGGACTCGGCCCCTAGACGACCCTCACCCTAAAGCCTCCTTCTTTTCCCCTAAACCAAAATCTTCACAAAAGACCAAACCTTCTTTCGAAACCCTTTACCCGATCCCGTGTCCCTGGCCCGAGTTTCACGGTCTCGGATTTTGGCGGGAAACCACCCTTACCCCCAAGCCCTAAACCCCTAAACCCTAAGCCCTAAAACCCCTAAACCCCTAAACCCTCAAGTCTCCGGAGATGTCCAGGTTCATGAGCGCGAAGCGGAGACTCCTCGGAATTGGTGGAGAGTCTGGGTTGAAGGATTTAGGGGGGGGGGGGGGGGGAAAAAGGAACCCTTAAAGGGGGGCTGGAGGGGTTCGGGGGGGGGGGCTAAAGGGGGTGGGGTGTTGGGGGTTGGGGTGGGGGGGGGGGAGGGGGGGGGNGCAGCCCAACCCCGCCAAGCGCGGGGAAGGGCCGTGTTTCAGGGGCGGGAGCGGGGAGCCCCGGGAATTGGGGGGGGGTGTGGGGTGAAAGGTTTAGGGGGGGGGGGGGGGGCTAAAAGGATCCCTTAAAGGGGGTCTGTAAGGGTTCCGGGGCTGATGCTAAAGGGTTTAGGGTTCTAGGGTTTAGGGTTAGGGTTCAGAAGCTCAGGGCTTAGGGTTTGGGGAATCTGGGGTTTGATTAGGGTTTGGGGGCTTAATTTAGCTCTAAGAGTAGAAAGTGTACGGAAAACACAAACACAGCGACACCCACACACACACACACACAACAAAAAAAAAAAAAACACAAATTCTGAACAATCATGCCGAAACCCTGTTACCAAAACCTCCTGAGTACTACTCATCTTAATCTTATCCTTAATAGGTATTAAGTACTATGCATCTTTTTCTTATCCTTAATAGTATTGTTGGTGCTTTTTTGTGTCGCCGAAACTCTTCCTCGCAGCCTCTCGGTTCGGGCCCTTCGCGAAGATGTGACCGAACCTGGAGTGCTGGATAAGGAACATAAGCTTGTGGGATAGGGGTTCCTTTAAAGGGATCCTTTAAGGGTTCCTTATTGGGATCTATAAGGGCTCTATACGGGGTTTAGGGTTTAGAGTTTCCGAAAATAGGGGGTACCTTATTTGGGGTTTCTTATAGTAAGGATCCTACTATTTAGGGTACTATTTCAGGGTCCCCTATGTTGGGAAACTCCCATGAAAAGAACAAATACGCTTTTCTAGGGCTGAGGGATAAGACTAAACTCTAAAGCAGTTCATTCCCTGAACCCTAAACAACAAATAGAAAAGAGCCCTACTCGTCCCTATGATGGTAAGCTACAGAAAGGTTGCTTAGCAAGCGCCCAAAAACTGGGAGTCCGCGAACTCGTGGATCCCACCCTTTAGGCCGACGCTGAAGTAGCCTCGGCGTTCGGTGAAGAGGGGCTAGATGACGCTAAGAGAGGGTTTAGAGCTGCGGGTTTAAGGTTTAGGGTGTGCAGGGTGTAGGGATTAAGTCAGGGTTAGGGCGATGCTGAAGCAGCCTCAGCACTAAAGAAGGGCCATATCTTAAGATCTATAGGGTTTCAGGGTTTAGGGCTTAAACAATAATGGCTATATAGTCATATGGGCTTTACAACATGACAGCAAGAATATGTTCGGGGTTCTACAAGGGTTTTCGTAAGGGCTGAATAATGGTCATATAGGGCTTCTATACTCGGACTATCTCTTTGGGCTTTGGGAGCTTGGTGATACAGTAAATTTGGAGCATGGCCTGGGGCTTGAGACGGGGTCAGGACTCAGGGTGCTGGCATTCCGATCTCCTCTTGGGGTAGTGGAATCTTGCCCTAAGTCCTTATATAACACCACACCCCCAACCCTAAAGTCTGTATAAAGCAAGCTATAGCCCGAGCCCTAAAAGGCCCCAAAAGCCTGAACCTGACATCAAAAAACCCTTCACAAACCCGGAGGCTGCAGACCAGGAGACCTCGCGCTGCCATGGAGCCCTTCCTGAACCCTGATAGAACCCTTATATAGGGTTTAGGGGTTTTCAGGGTTTCGGGTCTTTGGTTGCAGGTTTCGGCCCTAGGTTCGAATATTAAAAGAGAACGCGTAGATGGGAGTTTCCGAACATAGGGGACCCTGATATAGTACTCCAAATAGTAGGATGCTTATTGTAAGGAACCCAACTTATGGTACCCCCTATTTTCGGAAATGCCCAGATAGAGCCCTTGGCAACCCTCCGGAGCCCCCACAAACCCGCGTGCGCACCGTGGAGCCCCAGCAGTCACCGGCAGACTGGAAGCGAACGCTGTTGATCTTGCCACTGGTGGGCTTGAAGCCCTGGCTTTGAGTTTAGGGTTTGGGGTTTAGGGGGGCTTGAGGAAACTCCGGTTTAGGGCTGGGTTTCGACTGGTGGGCTTAAAGCCCCGGTGTTGGGTGTCGGGTTTGGGTTTCGGGTTTGGGGCTTGGGGTTTTGGGGTTTAGGGTTTAGGGGGATCTCGGGATTTTAGGGCCTCTAGGGTTTAGAGCGTTTAGGTTTGGGTGTTGGGTGTGTCAGGTTTTGAGGTTTTGGGTTAAGGGGTCAGCTTGGGGCTTAGTGTCCTCGTCGGGATTCTCGGCGGTGATGCGGGAGGCGCAGCAGTGCGAAGTGATCGGCGGGTAGTCCACGGCGAAGAAGTCGATCTTGGAGCAGACAGCTGGGTCCATGCCGTAGAACCTTCGGATGTCGGGGACGTTGTAGAGCGGGATGCCCATGGCAATCTGCAACTGAGTGGCGGGCATGTTCACTCCAGTGATAGCCTCGGTCACGGGATGCTCCACCTGGAGACGTGGGTTCAACTCCAGGAAGCAGAAGGTGTCAGTCTCCGGGCTGTAGAGATACTCCACAGTGCCGGCGCCGCGGTAGCTGACCAGCGCGGTTAAGCGCATGGCCGCCCGTTCCATCTCGTGGAAGACGTCCGGCTTCGCGATGGTCGGAGGACCTTCCTCAAAGATCTTCTGGAAGCGCCGCTGGGTGGAGCAGTCGCGGCCGTTCAGCGCCAGGGTGTTGCCGTACTCGTCACCCAAAATCTGGATCTCCAAGTGGCGTGCCTTCGAGACCATCCGCATCAAGAAGATGGGAGAGCCTGGCACCTCCGTGCTCACGTTCGTGAAGGCCACCTTCAGCTCCTCCATGTTCGTGGCTTTTCGGATGCCTTTGCCACCACCACCCTCGGAGGCCTTCACCATGATCGGAAACCCAACCTTCTCGGCCCGCTCCACGGCATCCTCGACCGTGCGGACCATCGCCTTGTTGAAGACATCGTCCGGCACGGTACCCTCGTCCGTAAGGGTGCAGGTGAGGCCATCACCACTCCATGGGATGCTCGGAACCTTAGCGGTCTGCGCAAGGATGTTGGCCGCGATCTTGTCTCCAAGGGCTGCCATCACTCCGGAGGGTGGTCCAATAAAGGTGATGCCAATCTCCTTGAGCTTGGCGGGGAGCTTTGGGTTCTCACTGGCATGGCCCCAACCGGGCCAGACGGCATCCACCTGCTGCTCCTGTGCGATCTTGCAAATCAGGTCGACATTTGCATAGTTGTTGACGTTCTTCCCAGAGGGGACCTCGACGAAGGAGTCGGCAAGGCGGATGAACTCGGCGTTCGCGTTCAGGTCGTCTGGCGTCGCCATGGCCACAAAAGTAATAAGCTGCTCTGACCCGAACTCGGTGAAGGTCCACCTCCTCATGGACAAGATCGCCTTGACCGCTGCCATGCCATTGTTNTGCTCTGACCCGAACTCGGTGAAGGTCCACCTCCTCATGGACAAGATCGCCTTGACCGCTGCCATGCCATTGTTCGAGATGAGGATCTTGCGGATGACCCGCTTGCCCTCTCTCTCCTTCGAGGCTGCTTGGGCTTGGAGTTCAGGGTTCAGGGGTCAGGGTCTAAGGTTTAGGGGTTAAGGTTTGGGGTTAGCGGTTTGAGGTGTAAGGTTTGGGGTTCCGGGTGCAGGGTTCAGGGCCTAGGGTTTAAGGTTGAGGGCTAGTGGTTTGAGGTTGTAAAGGTTTGGGGTTAGCGGTTTGAGGTTTCACGTTGCGGGCGTTGGAGAGGCTTCGGGTTAGAGTTGAAGGGCTTGGGCAAATCAAGCGTGGCCTTGACGTAGGTAGCCAAAGGATTTAGGTCCATGGCGGTTTCGCAGGCTCTGCAAGAAAGGCACACGCAAAAATCTGAGGGAATGGCTTGAGCCAAATATGGGTGGAGGGCTGAGGGTTTAGGTTTTTAGGGTTGGTGACGGCGAACCCGAAGATCAGAGAGAAACTTGCAAAGGCAAATGTTCTCGGCTGCCTACGACAGCCCAAGCTCTCGAACAAAGCACCGCCACCACTCTACCACGGCATGAAGTACGAGCGGTGTTGGTACTGCTCAAGTTACCGAATCCTGGGCTGCTATGTTCGCGTGCCAGCTGCCTATATCTGCTGCAAGGAATGGGAGACAGCCAATCCGAGTTGAGTTTTAGGTCAAAGTTGGGAAGAAGTCCCACAAACCCTGGATCAGGCTGACCCTGCCTTCCCTCTTTTTCTCAGCGAAGCCACAGGGTCTTGCAGATGGTCTTGTGCGCTCGCCCTCTGTGGTCGAAGCACCGCAGACGACATGCACACACGCTTTAAGCACGCAAAGGCCTACTACGCAGGAGCGTGCCAAGTCGGGACACAATGCGAAAATTGCTCGCTGCGGCTACGAGGGCCCCATGGACAAGGTCTCCCCAATATAGGGGGCCTCAATAATTTGAATAGGGTTTTGGGGTATATTATACTATAATTATAATAAGGAACCCCCAAAATAGTACTGGTAGTTATGTAGGCCCCTATGTTACATAGCACTGCAGACTTAGCACCAGGCCTCACCGTTACATCCGAGGGATACCCTGGACATCAAAAATCGAACCTCGGGCTCACTGCAGATAAGGCTCAAGCAACTCTGCACTTCTGCACCCGAGTTTCCCATTTTCGTGCCACCGATACAGGACACAGGAAAATCGCTGGCCTTTTTTAAATGGAGGTTGTTCTTTGCTGGCGCGATTGGCATTCACATGAGCTTGGCTCTGCGCAGCCACATCAGACCATTCCAAGTACAACTTCTGGCCATCCACCTCTCTCGGGACTTGTCTTTCCTGGACGGAATCCAAGCGAAGCCAGCCGAAATTCCTCCCCTTCGGGCCAATGATCCAACTGTCGAGGACTCCGGAGAAGCGCTGACCTGCAGCCAACACGTCCTGGGCTCTAGTCAAGGAAAACAGGCACCAATGCGGTAACTAAAGACTTTGCCTGAACGTGCGTACCTTCGGGCCCCGCCTCGTTTGGAAGAGAAAAGTCTTGGTTGGCTCAACCGTACTGTCAACATATGGAACGTGATAAAGCATGGGAAAAGTGCACTAGCGCAGACAAATATGGGAGTCTTCTGCAGCACCGAGTTTATGAAACGTCTAGACAGGAACATACGAGGAGAGTTGGAATATGCCCCGAGTTATGAAGGCAGTAACGTGGCATCCACGGCAGGGAGCTACCGTGCTCTTCGGCTGAAACATTGAGGCATTCTGTTTCGATTGTATCAGTGTCGATTGTATCAGCATAGCCACCCCCTTTCCCGTCGGCTGGTGTTGCAAACAAAGACCAATGATGGATTAACTTTGTGGAGCCGGGCGCGTCCACGACATCACACTGCCATCTTGTCACTCGGATTCTTTGCGCAAGATTTTTTATAGGCATACACAAGCAGTCGTCAGACTCATGCAGCTAAGTGATGAACCGAGCCACTTGTGGACCCTTAGGTCATGTTCTTCAACAACCATGAAGTCCTGGAAGCCTGGGAGTGCAAAGACATCCGAGGAGCCCAGGTTTCACCGCTTGAAGGTTTTGAGGGCAGAAAGAAACAGGTCGTCTCGGGTAGTTCTCTGGCATTTGCGCCGCGGGAAGTATCGGCTTGAAGATCCGCGCAGTAGGCTAACTGGATTCTGGACTGGCAAATACAAGACCTTGCAACATTCACAGCGTGAGCTTCCGAAATTGCGGTACCACTGCTAAGTCTCCCCGGTTTCGCTGTTGTAGTCTTCTGATACAGGACTGGGCAACTAGTGGTAAGCGACGAAGTTGGCAATATTTCACTAGCGCCGAACTAGCGCGCAGCTAGCGCCGAATGCTACCCACAAAACATGTATTCAGTTTAAAAACTGCAATCGCACAACGCTGCTCCAAAGGTTTGTAAACCAAAATACGGTTTAAGACCTTTATTTGTGGTTACGAAACGTCGTCGGGAATACAATCCAGAATCCAGGGTTGCGGCTACGGCCTTCGAGGTCGGCAAGACATAGCCCACTAAGCGGATTTTCAAGCCAATACTTCCCGCAGGGCAGGTGCCAGAGAACTACCTGAGACAATCTGTTTCTGCCCACAAAACCTTCAAGCGGTGACAGAAACCTGGGCTCCTCGGATGTTTTTGCACTCCCAGGCTTCCAGGACCTCATGGTTGTTGAAGAACATGACCTAAGGGTCCACAACTGGCTCGTTCCATCACTTAGCTGCATGAGTCTGACGACTGCAAGGTTTTAACTTGTGTATGCCTATAAATCCGAGTGACAAGATGGCAGCGTAATGTCGTGGACGTGTCCGGCCCCACAATGTTAAACCATCATTGGTCTTTGTTTGCAACACCAATCGACGGGATGGGGGGTGGCTACGCTGATGCAATCGACACTGATACAACCGAAACAGAATGCCTCAATNGCCCCACAATGTTAAACCATCATTGGTCTTTGTTTGCAACACCAATCGACGGGATGGGGGGTGGCTACGCTGATGCAATCGACACTGATACAACCGAAACAGAATGCCTCAATGTTTCAGCCGAAGAACCCAGTACCAGACATGAACTCCGTGCCGTGGATGCCACGTTGCTGCCTTGGCAGCTCCGCAATTGCGGATACGACAGAATGTCGGCACTGCCAACTCGAGCCCGCACGAGCCTGGTATCACATCCACCAAATCGCAAAGCACTCCAACATACACACACACATATATATATATATTCATTTATTTATTCACTAGTACAAATCCGTACACTGTATGAGGATATGCTCTAGCGCCAAACTATCGCTAATCTAGCGCCACATGGGGAATATCTAGCCCTAGTTCGGGCCCCGAAGAGTAAAAAAAACGCTCCCAAGATCATTATGGCCACCCCACTCTCCACTCTTCAACCGCGCTTAAAGGCAACCTCCCTAATGTGGTTCCCTAATTATGGCAGCTTGAAATAAATCCTCAACCAAACCCAGCGTCGCGCTGCTTGTCCTTCTTCGCCACGGACTTCTCTATGAGGTCCAGCTTGTCCCAGCATTTTTTGACAGAGATGTCTTCACCCGAGCCATCCTGCCGCCAGATCCAGAAACACGGGGTGTTTGCGAACTTCTCCGAGGACCCCACCGTGATCTTGGTGACCTCATTGAGGCGTTTGCCTTGCGGATCCGGGTGGAACTGCAAGACCTCCAGCACTAAACGATATTCCACCTCCGGTAGCGGCTTTCCGCCGCTGTTGGCACGCAGAAGCCCCTGCAGATGCTCCTTCGCCTCGCGCCAGCTGGGGAAGGTCTTTCCTCCCAGCTGCAGCTCTGATGGCCCTAGTTCCAGAGGTGCGTCGACGGGTGGAGCCACTGCAGGGTCCTTCACGCGATATCCATGGCGCTCCGCCAGCTTGGAGGCCGCTGTTGCCATCACCGCGCGGCCCAGAGTCGTGGCCACCACAGCCTCCGGAGGCGCGCCTTCCAGTGCAGTGCGGCACACGACGGTGTCGCCCTCGCCTTGTGAGGTGAAGGCCTGCAAGAAACCTGGGTTCTTGTTACGGGATGTAAATTAAGTTACCATAGTAAAGAAACAATATTATTTACTATAGATCCCTAATATGGTAACTTAAATTAATTCCTTAACAAGAACCCAGAAGCGTGTCACGGTTGAGTCGCTCCAGGGCAAGACCCGCACACGCACGCGCACCTCGGAGGCGGCATGCAAGATCTTGTGCTGCTTCAATGCCCAGAGCCGCCGGTTGTTCAGTGAAAGGAAACGACCCTTGTGGCACACCGCTTCGATAAGGAGATCCTGATCTCTTAGAGGATCCACGCGGCCCCACCGAAGATCTTCCACCAGGCATTCGACGTCCTTACCCGCGGCAGAGCCCTGCCTGAAAGCTGTGGAGATGGAGTCATGCGTGAAGCCGACCTCCTCAACTGACAGAACCAGCTCCTGCACTTCACAACAACTGCGAAGCGATTCGCAAGCACGTTGCCTGGGTTCTTGTTCAGGGATTCATTTTAAGGTGCCATAAAACGGAATCCTCAGTATTTACTATAGATCCCTATTCTGGTAGCTTAAACTAAAGTCCTGAACAAGAACCCAGTTGCGCCCATGGTCTCCAGCCTTCTGACGTCTTCCACTCTAGTTCTCTGCTCAGCTTGGGAAGGTCCTCCCAGCAAAGCTCTTGAAGCCAGCCTGGGCTACAGCGTTAAGGAACTTGCTGTAGGTCAGAATCCGGAATGCAAAAATCCTCACCGTAAATCCCGACCGGGGGGATTTTAGACGAAGCCGCTAAACAGGGATGCTGTAATTAATATAATGACCCTCAAGACAAAAATAACCACAAAGCCTACATGTTTCTAGCTTCGATCTTAAAGCCTTGTAAGTACCCCTGCCAAACTTTACAAAACCCTGGTTATGATTACTTATAACGCATTTAGGGTACTTAAAGCCTTACTGACTAAGTCCCATGATCTTCCAAGCAACCCCATAGACTCACACAGATTCTATAACCACTTTCTGCATCTTAGATGAGATAAAGCCCGGCCCTACCTGAACAAAGCCCGGGAACTGCCAAAAAACTTGCAAAAATCCTATACAACCCGCATGAAACCCTACAAAACCGCAACAGCAGACACCAAAAAGGCTTCATTCGCTTCACTATCACCACCCTAAACCCTGAACCCTCTACCCTAAACCCTAAACCCTACAAAACCCGAACAGAAAAAACCCCAGGAGCTGCAGGTGTCGGACACCTCCGCTCGCTTTGATCGACAGTTCGAAGCCAGGAAGGCCTCCAGCTGTGCCAGGCTGTCCTCCGGTGCGGGGTTTGGAGTGAAAAAGGTCCGGGGTTTAGGATTTAAGGCTTTTATAGGGTTCAGGGTTTAGGGCTGAGAGCTTCGTGGTTTAGGGTTCAGGGTTTAGGGCTGAGAGCTTCGTGGTTTAGGGTTTAGGGTTGAGGGTTTGCGGCGAAAAAGCTTGGGGGTTGTAGGCTTGAAGGGTTTGGAGCATAGGTGACAGTACGGTTGAGGGCTTCTTGCGTTTAGGGTGTAGTTGACAGCACGGTTGAAGGCTTGTAGGGTTTGGGGGAGTTTAGGGTGCAGGTGACAGTACAGTTGGGGGCTTGTAGGGTTTAGGGTGTATATAGGTGACAGTACGGCTGCCGGGGTGGCGTGATACAGTTTTGCCAGGGCCTTAGCAGGACGAATAAGGATTCCATAAAGGTTTCACAGGGTCTTGAGGGAGGTCTCGATCGTTTCATAGGGTTCTACTTGGAGCAGTGCTGAGTACCTTAGGGAGACGGTGACTACTACTTCAGCCTGAATTAACTGCCTACCAAAAACCGTACTGACGAAGCCCCATGATCCTCCGAGTACTGCTGCCTGGAACTGCCGTGCTACTCCTTAGTCCTTTTAAGCTTAGGGCTTTTCTCCCTCCTACTCCCTAAACCCCAGGAAGGGCTTGGGATTTAAGGCTTAGGCTTGGGGGTTTCGGTTTTAGGGGAGTGCGGGACCCGACGTCCCTTATAGCCACCCTAAACCCTAAACCTAAACTCTAAACCCCAAACTCTGAACCCCAAACCCTAAGCCCCAAAGACTAAACCCCAAAAGCCCTCGGAGGAAGCCAAGCTTCTTTCATCGCGCGGCTCAAGTCCAAGAGTCTCTTCCTCTCCGCCTTTCGGGCTTCGTCGGTCCTGGTCTTGTTGGGTCCAGCTGGGCCATCTTCCCGACGGAACGCCGACACCGCGCCTGCGAGTCTTGTTTGGGCCAACCCTGTAAGCCCCGAAACCCTAAACTACCATCAACCAGCCTTCTAACGCGGACTACGACGCATGGCGCACCAGGACAAGAATGAGAGAAAGCTTGCTGCACTTTGAGAATTGGAAGTGCAAATTCAACAATGAATGGTGCTTTGCGGCCTTCCACCGATGAAATGAGATCGAGGGAAGATGCAAGTATTCCTACATCCCGCACCTGTGCCACGATCTGGATCCACCACAGGAAACACACTGCTCACTTCCCCCTTCTTCGTGACGATGACGCGCCATGGGCCGGAAGAGGTCTGCACGCAGAAAGATGCCGAGTGCCAGTGGTTTGGCCCCCAATCAATCCATGATAAAGCCTGGGTTCTTGTTATTCTAGAGGACTTGAAGTTGAGTTACAATAATAGGGATCTATTTATGTTGTTGGCTTAAATGAAATTCCTTAACAGGAACCAAGAAGCCCACAAGCTGGCATCCGCGTGGGTCAACTCTGCTAAGTCACAACTCCGGAAGCTAGGACTTCCTGGATGATGTCTTCTCCCATCTTTGAATCCGAGTTGTCAACAAGAGTTCTCCGGAGGCCTCTGTCCGCGAAGTCACCAGAACCCTTCTTCCCCATGGCTAAAACGGAGGCGCACAGTTTTCTCGCCCTTTTGAGCACAGAGCTCGGCCCATGAAAGTGCTAGCATATCTGGAGAGACTCTCGCATCAGCCGTTTCCACTAACTGGTGTGATGCTGCGTTCATCCGGCCTAATCCCAAGAAACCAGGGCACTTGGCAACAGGAATCTCACAACCGATGATCGTCCTCAAGTCTTCAATAGAACTGGTCCGCTCGGCAACAGAAACTTCGCCAACTCTTCAACTATCTTCGCGGCTAGAGTTGAGACTAGGATTTAAGGCCTAGGGTCGAGAGTTTAGGGATTAGGGTTTTGGGGGTCTGGCAATACGGGAACATGTGGAAGGGACAGAACCGGGCCACGAGAAAAGGGTGACGACGGGTATAAGGCAGGTAAACAGAAACGGAAGCCTAGGGATATTGGAGGAAAGGTCCCACGGTCATGCCGGACAGAAACATGCGAGTAGAACAGCTACGAGCATCATTGACTTATCATCGATCCTGACGCCTAGTCGTCGGTGCAAGCCGGCCCAAATTGAAAACACTGCTGGCTGCTTGCATCATCATGGCTGAAGCTATATGTCGAACCCATGTAGCTCAAATGTCTCCTTCAACAGGGGCCTTAATGATCACCTATACTATTTTGTAGGGGGTTCCTTATTATACGATAATTATAGTATAATTTCAACTTTTAAACGCGTGTTTCTCGCTGGGCGCTTGCGCTAAGATCCCAAGCAGTCGAGGACTCCGCTCTCAGGGTCGAGCCGCGCAACCACGGCCTCACAGCAGAGATCACGCTTGGATCACCCGAGAGCTCCGAATGAGCTCAGAGAACCACCAAGCATTGAGGGAGCCGAACCCCGGGGTTTAAAACTCAAAAACCCTAAACGGGAAGGCTGAGGCTGCAGGGATGTTGGGTCGGCGGCTGCGCAGGTTGAAGAAAACAGTGCATTCAAAACCCAGATCCCTGGGAGGATCCAAAACGTAGATCCCTTAAGGGGACTCCCTTTTGGTAGTATGGAATCCCAAATTCGGGGATCTACTTTCTATAGCATGGGCATGTGTCCGGGCTAACAGGCCCGATGTGAAAGGGTACCAAGCCCTAAACCCCACATAAACCCTAAACCCTAAACCCAAAGCCCTTCCCTAAACCCTAAACCCTGAACCCTCAGGCCTAAACCCTAAGCCCCTAAACCCCTGTAGATCTCTTTAAGAAATCCTTTAAGGATCCCTTTAAAGTCACTTTAAACCCTAACTTACAAGGTGCTAAGGCAACCCCGTGGGGCAACCCCGTGAGGGCGTCAAATGCAAGGTATGTGGCTTCAGAGGTGTGTGTGTGTGTGTGCGGGTGTGTGGGTTGGCGTCCTTCTATGCACCAGCCGTTTCTCCTCTCAAAGGCTTTGAGAATGAGGCACAGGTGCTCGCCAGATCTTCTCAATGAAGCTCGTTAAAGCCCAAACTTTTTCAGGGTGAACCCCCAGATCCCGATTTTGGGAGGGGAAACGCCCTCGGACAAGTCCCCCTCAATGAAGCTCGATAAGCCTCGAAATCTCTCAAAACAGGTCCCTGGGATCCTTGAATTAAAGGGGGGAAACCCCCTGCAACACGGTTTTCTCAATGAAGCTCGATAAAGCTCGAAACCTCTCAAAACCGCTCTAAACCACACGCGGGTTTTCCCTGCAGCTGAGGCCCCTTCCCAAGGCGGGGTCTAGTTAGACAACACTTCTTACATGCATTAAACTTGGTATGTGCCTACCCTGGCCGCTTTAATCTATGGCTCCAGCGAACTTCGATTCNTGAGGCCCCTTCCCAAGGCGGGGTCTAGTTAGACAACACTTCTTACATGCATTAAACTTGGTATGTGCCTACCCTGGCCGCTTTAATCTATGGCTCCAGCGAACTTCGATTCCACGCAAGACTTGCACGGAATGAGACTGCTCGAATGCTCATGCTGGGCCGGGAACAGCTGAGACTCGTTGAGCTGCGCCGAAGCCCGTTGGTGCCCATTGGAACTCATTGAGCACCATTGGTTTTCATTGAAGCTCTTTGGGCCTCGATGGGCCTCGATGGCTTTCAATGGGCCCCGATAGGGGTCATGCACTTCTCGCGGGGCTTCCCAGACAGGGTTCCCTTGGAAGCCTGTAACTAACCTATGTATATTTAAACCTAGTGACCTTCATCGGCCAAGGCCAAGGCTTCGTCGGCCAAGGCCAAGGCCAAGGCTTCGTCGGCCAAGGCCAAGGCCAAGTCCGCAACCCTAAAATAGTATCCGGAATTAGCCGGAACCCTAAAATAGTAGCCCGAATCCGAAAATAGTAGTCCAAATCCTAAACTAGTAGTCCGAATCCTAAAATAATAGTTCGAATCCTAAAATAATAATTCGAACCTTTAGTTATAGTAGCTCTAACCCGAAATAATAGTCGAACCGTAAAATAGTTGTCCGAATCCTAAAATAGGAGTCCGAAACATAAAGAAATAAACCTAAAATAATAGTCCGAACCCTACCGCAAAAATTGCAAATTTGTGGCTCCTCAGCAAAGCAAGAAAGCAAGTGGCTTGCAGTAGTCTCTAAACCCTCAAAGGTCTAACCGCAAAAGTTGAAGTTTCTCGGGTCTCAGCAGACCCAGTAGCTTACAGTAGTGTTTAAAGCCTCAAAGGTCTAACCTCACTTACCTATGTATATTTAAACTTAAACCCTAATGACCTTCGTCGGCCAAGGCCAAAGCTTCGTCGGCCAAGGCCAAGGCTTCGTCGGCCAAGGCCATTCTTCGTCGGCCAACGCCATTTTCACCTAGCTTACAGTAGCCTCTAAAGCCCCAAAGGTCTAACCGCGAAAGTTGAGAATTTGTGGGCCCTCAACAGAGGCAGTAGCTTACAGTAGTCTTTAAAGCATCAAAGGTCTAACCGCAAAAGTTGAAAATTCTCGGGTCTCAGCAGATCCAGTAGCTTACAGTAGCCTTTAAAGCCTCAGAGGTCTAACCGCAAAAGTTGAAAATTTGTGGGTCCTCAGCAGAGCCAGCAGCTTACAGTAGTCTCTAAAGCCTCACAAGAGGTCTGACCGCAGAAGTTGAACATTTGTGGGTCCTCAGCAGAGCAAGTAGCTTGCAGTAGTTTCGAAAGCCTCAAGCAAAAGTTGAAAATTTCTCGGTCGTCAACAGAGCAAGTAGCTTACAGTAGTCTTTAAAGCCCCACAGGTGTAACTGCAAAAACTGAAATTTTGTGGGCCCTCAGCAGAGCCAGTAGCTTACAGTAGTCTCTAAAGCATTAAAGTCTAACCGCAAAAGTTGAAAATTCTGGGGTCTCAGCAGAGCAAGTAGCTTACAGTAGTCTCTAAAGCCTCAAAGGTCTAACCGCAAAAAGTTGAAAATTTCTCGGTCCTCAACAGAGCCAGTAGCTTACAGTAGTCTCTAAAGCCTCAGAGGTCTAACCGCAAAAATTGAAAATTTGTGGGTCCTCAGCAGAGCAAGTAGCTTACAGTAGTTTCTAAAGCCTCAAGGGTCTAACCGCAAAAGTTGAAAATTTCTCGGTCGTCAACAGAGCAAGCAGCTTACAGTAGTCTCTAAAGCCCCAAAGGTCTAACCGCAAAAACTGAAATTTTGTGGGCCCTCAGCAGAGCCAGTAGCTTACAGTAGTCTCTAAAGCCTCAGAGGTCTAACCGCAAAAGTTGAAAATTTGTCGGTTTTCAGCAGAGCAAGTAGATTACAGTAGTCTCTAAAGCATCAGAGGTCTAACCGCAAAAGTTGAAAATTTGTGGTCCTCAGCCGAGCCACAAGAAGTTTTGCATCAAATTACACTGCTGCGTACCAGGAACGGTAACCAAAACATTTTTAGTTTACGCATCAACCAACAAGGCTTATAACAAATTAAATTGTGTAGCAATAAACACGGCAGGTAAAACGTACAGTTTTGTGGTTTAACTTACATACTGACGAACAAGCATTACAACGACATCAAATTGTGGAGTGAAACACAGTGACTAAGTTAAGGTGTAGAACGTACAATCGCGTTGAGAACTAAAATATTTTAGAAACCTTTTATTTCCTTATGTTCAGGGATTCTTGGGTGGGTGTTATTTCCAAGTTGTAAATAAAACTGTGCTATAAAAATTCCCCGTCCGGACTTGCTGAACCCTAAACCCTAAACCCAAAGCTCTACCCTAAACCCTAAACCCTGAACCCTAAATCCTAAACCCTATACCCCAAACCCTAAACCCTGATGGATCCCTTTAAGGATCCCTTTAAAGGAACTCTAAACCCTAAACCCTAACAGCTGAAGCTTGACTCACTCACCGCCTCGGCTGCGCGGCTGAGGAATCTCGAGTCTGCCAGGGCCTTCTGCAGTGCCGCCAGCTCCTGGGATGTGGTTCCTGAAAGGGTTCCTTAAAGGGTTCCTTAAAGGGATCCTCAAAGGTTTCCTTAAAGGGCTCCTTAAAAGGTTCCTGAAAGGGGTTCCTTAAAGGGATCCTCAAAAGTTTCCTTAAAGGGATCCTTAAAGGGATCCTTAACGGGATCCTTACTACTACTACTACTACGCCTACTACTTCCGCCCCCCCCACCCCCC
>BGNK01002333.1:0-10637 GCA_003297005.1 Symbiodinium sp. clade A Y106 | reverse complement strand
GGGGGTAGCAAAACCGTCAGCCTAGACCCCAAAATAAACTCTCTCGTCAACCGCATCGCCCTTTCCTCTGACTCCTACGGGGTCGGCGGCTTGAGCCGGAGGCTCTTAAATTTAGGGGTAAGGATTTCGGGGATCAGGACTTTAAGATCTAAGGTGTAGGGATTTCGGGTTGGGACTTTAAGATTTGGTTTCTTGCTTGGTCCTGCAATTTCGGGGTTTCGGGTCTTCCGAAATTGGAGTTTCGCCCCGGCTCCTGGACGTACTTCTCCGCATCTGCCACAGAGTACTCCTTTGGGTTCAAGGTCTAGGGTTTAGGGTATACAGACCCACAAAGAAGCCATACTCTCGCACTGAAGCCGGGAAGTCCTTGGTGACGGTGTAAAAATCGCTCGCATCGACGAAAGGCTGCAGGAAGCCTCCCGCCTGGAAAGCCTGTCCAGCACGACTCGCAACCCTGGGTTTAGGGTTTAGGGTTTAGGGTTTAGGGTGAACCTGAAACCCAAAACCCTAAAAACCCTAAAACACCGAAACCCTAAAACCCTGAAACCTCAAACCCTGAAACCCTGAAACCCTAAACCCGGAAGGGCCTGCCAACAGGCCTGCGTAGTAGCCTGGCCCATGTCTGCCTTGTTCTTCATGGTTGAGGGCTTAGGGCTAGGACCCAGTGTTTTAGTGTTTCGGGGACCTGCGTCTGTATTCCCCAAGAAACAGTGCTTAAGATGTGGGCCGCCTAAGCCTCTGTTGCGATGCGAGCGTGACTGGAAACTGAAAACGCCGCTTGCCAACCGCCGGCAACCCAATAACAGTAAAATGCCAAGCAAGCCCCGAACCGTAAACCGCCCAAACCCCCACAAACCCCCCACAAACCCTAAACCACCTTAGACTCTAAACCGCCAAACCCTAAACCCAAAACCGCCTACAAACCGTAAACTCTTGGCCGAGGCTGCCGTGGAAGCGTCTTTGTTCAGACGCTCAAGCTCCTCCTGTAGGTCTGTCAGCACGGCCTGGTACCTGATTTTTTTGGGCTTGGGGTTTGGGGTTTTCGGTTTTGGGTTGGGCTTAGGGTTTCGGGCTTAGGGCAGTACAGACAATGAAACTCTCGTCTGTGAACCGTTGATAGGAATAGAGTTTGTAACCCTGATACGACCTCCTCGGCTTAAGAAATCGAACCAAGAACAGAAGAAAAAGCTCACTGCCACGGTCGCCCAGGGTACCGCGCTTGATTGGCGAGGTTTGAATGCTCACTAGGGTCGGCCTCAATATCGTAAAGGCAACCTGACAGTTCGAGGGTTTCGGGTGTAGGGTTTGGGGGTTTAGGGTTTAGGGGTTTAGGGTTTAGGGTTTGGGGGTTTAGGGTTTAGGGTTTAGGGTTAGGGGTTTAGGGTTTAGGCTGCAATAGTACGACAAAACTGGTGTTCCGGCTCATCCAAAGATATGACGAAAGGCCGAGCAACCTGTGCCACAATCCTCTACCATGGCATACTCCCTGTAGGTCGAGTCGTCAGCTTCGATTCGGACCCCATGCCCAAAGACATCCACTCCTAGATTTCTGAGTAGCCCTTTCATAATAAGGGTACCCTTTTTCCTACTATTCGGTTTTAATAACGGGACCTTAAAACAAAAAGGGCCAAAGGGTACTACTCAGGAACCTAGACTCTAGAAAGAAAAGGAGACTATCATTGGGTATTATATAGGGGCTACTGTAGGGATCCATTCCCCCATTCCCTACTAAGAACCAGACAGGACTCGGGGGAACTCCGGATGGACGCTGCTGCAATTTGGAAACACAGGACCAGGCCAAAAGCTGAATTCCTGCTCTCCCGTCACCTGATCCATGATTGGGATAGTATTAAAAGTAAATGATCATGTATATTCCTCCTTGGGCTTAAGTACCCATAAAAATGTAAACTGTGCCCCAACTATGACAAAGTAACCAGTTTGTAGGGCCACTTGAGAACTGCGTGTCTGCTCAAGTGCAAGGCATCCGGACGGCCATTACTGCCGGAAAGGATGTGCTGCATCTGTGGCCGGCCATCTACATCTCCTAAGAGTGGCAGATTCTTCAATTGCTGGACTTCGTTGGCGTCGGCAGCTGCCTGGTCGAAATGACTCACCCCGGCAAGGTCACAGAGCGTTGCGTACCAGTCTGCGATGTGGATCACGCCGTGGAAAGTGCTGCCCCGGTGCTCGGCTGGGACGAAGCCTCCCGAGATGAAGGCGTTTGTTCGCACCCCTCCTTCAAAGTCTGCAGCCTTTCCGGATTTCAGTGGATAGTTGTTCCCACCTCCTCTCAGGTGGACGGAGCCACCATTGTCAGAAATAAAGATGATCAGGGTGTCTTCAAACATCTGCCGCTCTTTCAAGGCATCAACCAGTCTCCCCATGACACCGTCCAAGTACATCAGGTTTGCAGCTAGCGCCCTTCGACGCTTCGTCCACGCAAACTTCCTTTCCACACCAGCCTTTGCAAGAACTCGTTGGACGGCCTCTTCCAGTTTTAGGGCCGAGTGTGTCGTTTGCAGAGGGACGTGCACAAGGTGTGACGAGTAGACCAAGAACAGAGGCGTTGAAGGCTCGTGATCTTTGAGGAGCTTCGTGGCATACTCCAGGAACATGGATTCTTCGAAGCAGCTCTCTGGCAAACACTCCTTCGGATCATCCTTGTTGCAGCCAATATCTGTGAAGGACTTGCCTTTCACGCGCTCACTGCAGCCCAGTTCAGCAGCCACAGCTCCTTCCACACCACCACGGTACGTAGCATTGTGAAGGGAGAAATCCTGAAAATTGTTCAAGCAAGTATCTAATAGCCACTTCTCACCTGCGTGGTCCTTGGACCAATAGTCATTCATGGATTGCAAGTTGCCCAAGAACGAGTCAAAGCCTCGGCCGAGGGGGGCATGTTCCGGCGTGGCGAAGCCGACATCCCACCTGTGTTGACTGCTTGGATGTCTGTTATGATTCCCTGGAGAGAACTCGACCAATACAACCCTGCAAAAGTAAGCCCAGCCGCTTGCCAATGAAATGGGTCGCGTAGCCAGCTTCCTTCATCTTGCGACCAATGCCAGTCATGTTTCTCGGGATTCCGTAGAAGCCAGAGACGTTATCCTGTGGATTCCAATACCTGTCTTCACCAACTTTGGGAGCGCAACAGCCGAAAGCTCAGACTTCCACATGCTAGGACAGGCCCTAAAACCGAGACGAAGCAGCAAAGCGATACTGTCCAAGTCGGAAACATCTGGGGTGTCGAAATGCCCTCAGGTACCTGGGGGAATCGGCGAGGCAGACGGCCGCTCAGCAAGGAGGACCTCGACGGCGCCGACGTTGACGATGTGTAGTGCCTTCGGGTCTGGTGCTTAGGGCTTTTTACGGTTTACAAGCTTGAGGATTTAGGTCACACTCTTATATAATACTACGCCCCAAAGGCTTCCCCACGTCTAGCGGATTCAGGCCATGCCCCAAATGCTTTTCAAGCACTGGCAGCATTCATGATGATTCGAGAGAAAGCTGCCAGAATACCTTGCCCCAAGTTTTGGAGTTCGGGTTGAGGGTCCCGGGTTCAAGGTTGCAGGGCATTGGCGGATCCAGAATCCAGGACCACAACTCAGACGCTCTCCGTTTAACATATACTGGCGGGATCCAAGAGCACTGCGACTCAAGGATTTGAAAGCCAAAGTGGTCCATGTGCCAGATTTTAATAAAATGTAGATTAAGAAACCTTGGGCCTTTATTAAACTGTATTAGGGTTCCTAATATGAATCCTACTATTTTGGGGTTACAGGCCCAGGGTTTCTTGATCAGGTTCCTACATCACAATGAATCCGGCATCTTGGAAACCCGCCACGATCCTCTAAAAATAGCCCAGAGACTCCAATGTCCCTTACTTGAGGTATATTCCTTAAGTCATATTAGAGATCCTACTATAATTTCAGGTATATTCCTTAACGACGGTATATTGGAGTCTCTGGGAATCGGACACGAGCACAAACTATGCACCGCGCCACAGCAGGAGCGATGCATCGGGCAACTTTGCCCGCGGCGCTTTGTAGCAACCCGCAAGATAACCCTATACCCTGTACCCCTAAACTAAACCCTAAGCCCTAAACCCTAAACCCTAAACCTCAAGCTAAACCCTTACTAACCCCTTAAGCCTCCTAAACCCGACACCCTAAACCCAAATCTCAACCCCTAGAGATCCTAAAGCCCTTAACTACGAACCCCTGGTAATACCACAGTACCCTTAGAGGATCCCTTAAAGGAACCCTTTTATTAAAAGGATCCCTTAAAGGATCCCTTAACAGAACCTTTAAGAGGATCCCTTAAAGGATCCCTTAAAGGAACCCTTAAGAGGATCCCTTAAAGGATCCCTTAAAGAAACCCTTAAGAGGATCCCTTAAAGGATCCCTTACAAGAACCCTTAAGAGGATCCCTTAAAGGAGCCCCTAACGGAGCCCTTAGAGGCCTCTCCAGAAGCACGCCTTCCCGGACCAAGGCATCCAGGTTGGGAGTCTGCGTCTCGGCCTTGCCTTGAGCCTTCATAAGGCGCTTAGGGTTTAGGGGTTTAGGGGTTTAGGGGTTTAGGGGTTTAGGGGTTTAGGGGTTTAGGGTTTAGGGTTTAGGGGTTTCGCGGTTTGGGGGTTTGGGGGTTTATTGGTTTAGGGTTTGGGGGTTTGAAGCTTCAAAGTTGAAGGTTTAGGGCTCAAGGGATTCGGGTTCAAGGGTTTGGGAATTAAGCCAACTTGACCATATCGCAAGATTCAGCATGTCTGGAACGACAGCTAAGCCAAGTACCCCCAAAAAGCTCCAAACCTGGGAAACCTCAAGTACCCACGTCCTGCCTCAGCTGTGTTTCTGGCAGTTCGGTGAACGCCCAGGCCCGCCCAGCCCACATCGTCCGCGACGAAAAGGAGAACGTGGGGCCGGCGGGGTGCCAGCGACAACTTGCCTGTGTTAGCCAGCACAACTTGCCAGTTAGATAATACAATTGGTGATGACAACAGTGGAAAAAGGGGGGGTAGGTTCTCCAAGCCGCCGGTCACGGAGAAACGTTATAATGATAGAAAACATTAAACCGCGGTACTTGTAACCAGCAATCTCTTCAACTTTTCGTGCGGGAACAATTTGCAACTTTCTTTGTCACCCAGATGCGCTGCAGAAACTCTACACCGACCGCGTCATTCTCGGGACTGCGCGAATCGTCCAGCTTGCACTGATCACCTGAGTAATGTAGGGGCCGTCATACTTCACTTTATGGTATTCAACCGGGCCTTCGTAAATAGAATAAGGCTTCGGGCTATTTCATAAAATACTGATGATAAGGAACCTCGGAACGTAGCATTACTATTTTCAGTGGAATTTTGGATGGACTGTGACGGGACACCTCTACAGATTCCAACTTTTAAGCTCTGCTTAGAGGTCACCTTGTTCGAGAAAGATCCCATACCAGGCCCGGCAAGTAGGCAGCCGCAATTCAGAAGGTTTGGAGCTTGGGGCATATGCTGCGCTGCCAAATTGAGGACAAACCTTGGCATTGTTGTATCATTGGTACAGATGTTACAAGACTTGCTTGTGTAGGGGCTTACGGCAGCAACTCGGGCCGAGCAGTCATTGCTTTTGCTGTTCAAGCTGTCTATGGTTACAAGGATTGCAGAACACAACAGTAGCTATTCTAGGTGTTCAGGCATTCAAGAGTAGCCGTAGCCCATGTTAAGGGTCATCAAGGTCCATAATGTAAGCTTCATTGGCCGTGGTGTGCAAACCCCCAAACTTGCCCTGCCGAAACAACAATAAGCGGCCTGTCTGAAAAGCTCTCTGCAACCTTGCCGTTGCCTGGGGCATTGACCGAGGACAAGAGTGCAGCAGGCCGCAACCTCAGCCACAGTTTCGGTTTCAGTCGGGCTCTCCTTTCGAAGATCCCGGTCAGTCATCCTTACACCACACACTTTTTCTGGCTTCAGAACTCTGGGTTTTTTTCGAGTTGCTTCGGCCCAACACAGCAAACTGTCGAAACCCCAAACCTAAGTCCTGACTTCAAACCCTAAACGCAAAGTCCTTAAGCCCTCAACCTGAACCCAACAATCTGATCCGGACGTTGCTAAGGCCGAGGGGCGAGGACGAGGACGCGATGCATCGCACTTCGGTACTTCTGGGTATCGGTTCGGTACATCGTGTGCTTGGGCCCGAAGGCTACAAAATGAGCGTGTTGAGACGCCTTAGAGTTGTATTGTTCAGGGCTTACAGGTTGCGCAGCGTGATGGCTGAGTAGACCTGTGCAATGACTGTGCATCACACGTGAGTGCCCCTTTTGCCGTTGCAGCTGCCTGCTCGAACTATCGTGGACTAGGTTTTACTGCTCTCAATACTGCTACTTGTAGCTTGTATTCTGACTCTGTGATGATGATGACGACGATGATGATGATGGTTATGATTTGTATTGCCGTGGTCACTTACTTCGATTATGATTGTTATTGCTATTGCCACTATGACTACTACTTGCATGTTGCAGTTTGGTTGTCGTCCTTGCTCCTTGGTGGTGGAGCTTACCCAATTTCGTCTTTCTGTCTCTCGGCATCGGTGCTCAGCCATCCATTTCTACCTTTGCGCCGGAACGTCTGTGAAACGGCTGCACCCAGTGTCCAAACAATGGTGGAGGCTTGCACACATACGGCAACAAGCCAGGCACCGAATTCCCATGTCTTGATCACTCACGCGGGATCTTTTGTACACTTTAAATCTATTGATAGATTGGAGTAAACGCGCTCCAGCCGGTCTTTACTCGTCCGGAAGGCGTTGGGAATCATGACGGCGTCGGCCACGACCTCGTACAGGCTGCTGTTCTGCAGCAGAGCCGCATGCACTGCTAAGATCTCCTCCTTGTCCTGCTGGGCCTCGGACTCTGGAGCTTGACCAAGACAAAACTCCCGAGCACTCGGGTCTCGGCTTCCAAGCACCCTTCCCACTGCCGGCTCCTTCCCCGGCTCGCCTCTCAGTCTCGGCTATGGCTTCGGGGGGGACTTGAGGGATAAAGGCGGGAAGAGGTGTCGGTGCAACAAGCAGGCTTTCCATGGTTTCTATGGTGTCGCAGGTTTTCATCCTCCAAGACTGAAAGCGCTAGTCGCGTGCACAGGGCACGGGCAAGGCCTTTACTTCACTCTCTCGAACCTACTTCTCCCTGCTCTTGAACTCCATCTGCACATGTTGGGCATCCCGCCACCCGGTTTGGCTGCTCCACTAGGGCATTTAGTGGTATTCTTATTAAAACCTCTCTTCCAGAAAGAGCTTCAGGTGGTACTTCTTCTCGGTTTGCGCAGCAAAGGTCGCAGGGCTTTACAGGGATACCTCAGCGGCGCAGTCCCCAACCCTGTTTACAGCACTCACAAAGATCAAAGATCTGTGACCTACCCTGACATGCACTACGGCATGCGGTTGGTTTAGGTCCTGAAACTACGAGGACACTTGCAGGCCCTTACATGTCACATCACAGCATGTGACATGTCCTTGAAGGAAAATTAGCGGAGGCAGAGTTCTCCTTTAACACTCCTCCTTGGAGTCACCGTTAGGGCAACTCCACATTCTAAAACAAAAGGACTGGGCTCTGCCGATTAGTTAGAACCACGACGAACGCACGGCACGACCGAGGCCCTGGGTCTGCACACGGTTTGGCCTAAACCACTAAGATTAGCGGTATCCGCCCCTCGCAAGGCATCTCTGGCAGATAGCCCTTTCTTGGCGATAGGCAGGCACTCCCAAGGTACCACAATCGGGAAACAGGTGCACCACTCCACCTCGTTGCATGGTGGTAAAGACTTAATTGATGAGTCGGAATGCCTGCAGCCTGTACATCAGGATAGGGCACGTCTGTCTGGGTCTCTTGGGTTTGCGTGGCAGCGACGGCCCGACGTGGCCGATCACAAGAAGACGCAGCAGGCTCGGTGATGGCAGGTGGCAGTGGAATTGGAGGAGGTCGAGGTATCGACGCGGGCTGTGGTTTCGCAGGCCTAGAATATCCACTTCCTTCGAGCTCCTTCTTTGTCGCATCTTGCACCTTCTCCTCAACGCTCTTGCCTTTCCGAACCTTGGCGACTGTCCGAACCCGCGGTGTGTTCCTGGCGGCACAACAGTGCACAAGAGAACGACCACATTCCCAAAGTCTAACAGAAAGCACTATCAGGGCTGTTAACAGCATAAGCTCGTAAGAAGAATCCACTTCCAGCCTCTGGACCTCATCATCGTAAAAGAAGCGACCAGAAACATCAAACACCTCTGCAACGCGTCCATGCAAGTAACACTTTGCACTTGGTGATTGTTCTGCCTCTGCACCTTCAATGGTGTTTGTGGGAACCCTCTCCTCCCCATCACGCATTCCTACGGCTGGCTGTTTCCCCGGAACATGGGAGGGCAAGAGTTCACCTTGCTCAACCTTCTCACGGAGCTGCTGATGCGAAGATGCCTTGCGATTTGCACCCTTCCGCAGCAACAGCAAACGGCAGCAACAGCAACAACAGCAGCAGCGACACGCAGTAGCAGCAAAATCTGTGTTCCTGTTCCGCTTCCGGAACACTTTCAAGCCACAGATGCTCTTTGGGCACGCCACACTTCAGAGGACTGCATAAGCTGGCAGCAACAGAATGAGCTGGCGGCGGTCTCAACAAATCAACCGTTCCAGAGCCACAACTTCTCTGAACTAACGGAAAGCGAACGGAAAGTGTGGGATTGCACCCAGTCCGCAGCGGTCAACCATGGTGCTTACCAGAAGTTCTTGAGGGAATGTGGTCCTGAAAGTGCTGGTGTTGCCCTGTGCTTCGTCACTGTGCCAGCTCACAATCGCACGCTTCTTACTCATGTCGTTAACTCGAACTGGCTCCTGATACCTAGACATCCGCTGTGGCTCTGGCGAAAGCAGACACACACTCCAACCAGCGCGCAGTGCTTCAGTTTCCAGGAGGCCCAAGTGCAACAGCTCACGGCCCAAGTGCGACAGCTCACCACCACAACCTGGTGAAGGACTTGGCAGTGCTGGATGTCCAGAAGACCGCGTTCGGTGCGGAAAGGGGACAAGAGCGACAAAGGAAAAGGCCACAAAGGGAAAAGGGAAGACGGGCAAAAGAGACAAAGGAAAGAGGAAAAGAGACAAAGGAAAAGGGTGAACGAGTTGACAAAGCCAAAACAAGGGGAACGAGAAGGACAAGTCTGGAAGGGTTCCTCGGCGCGTCCCAAGAGCAAGGCCAAAGAAGACTGACGTGTGCCACCACTGTGGCAAGAAAGGGCATTGGGCCCGCGACTGCTGGTTGAGACAAGCAGCTGCGATGTCTCCTTACGAACCCAATGCCACAGCAACCACAGGCACTGCCGAGCTCTGGCCTTCATTGAGTCGGAAGACAAGATTCTTTCGAGAAACGAGAAGGAGTTCTGAGCACCTGTGCGACCTGCAGCCTTGAAGCCGCAGCAAGTGACGAGATTAAGCACAATTGGTCAATTTAAATTTGATTTGATGGAAGGGTTGGAGGCCCACTCTTCATGAAGGTCTATTGAACACAGAGCAGAGCGCATGAGAAACAGCATGAGTTTTCACGGCATGAGCACGAGTTTTCGCATGAGCAGTTTGATTTTCTACAGCATGGGCACGATTTTTCGCGAGAACAGCATGAACAAACGCACGTTGAACAGATTCAGTTGCCGCATGTTGGTGGGAACACGTTGGGAGGAAGTGCAGCAGGTCAGTCGTCTTGCGATAGCTCTGGAGTGCAGTTGGTAGGTCAGTCGTCTTGCGGTAGCTCTGAAGTGCAGTTGGTAGGTTGTTTGCCTGCTGGAGTGGTAGAGCTTTTGCAGTCGAGTACCGTAGGAAAGCCTTGTCAGGATCGCCGTTTGTGCCAGGACCATGTGGGAACGCCTCTATCTTCAGGGCCGACGACCTCTTCCGGACTAGGCCTGACTTTGGGTGCACAGGGTTCGCTGCGAGGGTCTGTGAATGAAAGTGAGTTTTTGCAGGAGTGCTTGCGTGCATGGCTTGGTCGGTCGGTCGGTTGGTCGGTCAGTCGGTTGTGCGGAAGAGCAGTTGCAATCGCCGGTTGGTCGAGCGGAAGAAAGCATGCAGCTGAATGTCGCGGCACAGTTGCCGTTGAAAGCCCGAGTTGGAGGATCTGGGGAAGGAGCTCAGAGTAGAGCCACGCTTGGAGGCGATGGCTATGAAGGCACATGCAAAATGGGTGCGACCGTCGCGGCCTGTGCCGGAGATCTGGGTGCACGACGAGAGTCCAGCGGTGACAGAGGACTCGGCGATGGCAAAGGCCCCAGNGGCACATGCAAAATGGGTGCGACCGTCGCGGCCTGTGCCGGAGATCTGGGTGCACGACGAGAGTCCAGCGGTGACAGAGGACTCGGCGATGGCAAAGGCCCCAGCGGGCACGACGGAGGGTACAGCGACGGTGGAGGAGGTCAGCTCGGAGGACGAGCTCGAGGACATCACTTCCGTTATGGAAGAGGTCTGGACCCCCCCCGTACCATGCTCCGGAGTCAACGTGAAATATTGCAGGTCCGCTGGACCACGCCCAGACGCCTTACTTCACCTTCTGCCTGCTCTGCGAGAAGTGGTGTTCAGCGGGACACTTGATGTCTGCCGGGCATTCTTCAGCGATGCAAAG
>BGNK01002332.1:10439-99805 GCA_003297005.1 Symbiodinium sp. clade A Y106 | reverse complement strand
TGAAGTACAGAAGAGAAATAGAAAGTTTCATTTGGATTAGAATAATAAACCAATCAGAGAAGTATCCTAGCAGAATTGATTCAAAGGATCAGACGCAAGGACTGCCGCAATCGACCATCGACACCGTGGTTTTCCAGAGAGCGCACTGCATGCTGGACCAGGGGCTCGACCTTCAGATCCTCGAAGATCTCGTTCCTGCGAAGGACCGGCAGGCCAACACAATGCTGAGAAATCGTGCAAACAACCTTAATCGGAACTGCTGCTAGTCTCTCCCAGGCTGCACAACCACGTCGCGCTTCTCCTTCATGGTGAGCTTGCTGTAGTCGACGCCCAGGCTCCGTTGCCGGAGTCCGCACCACCCCGTGGCCGTCCAGCCAGGACCCCTCCGGCCACCCATCCGCCGGACCGAGCCACGAAGATCCTCGCCAGGAAGTATCTGTGGAGGTCCACCAACTCGACGACGCCGACCCCGTCCAGTCCGAGTCTGACCAGCCTTGGTCGTTGTGCCTCAAACTTCTAGCGTCCCAGCCCCTGTTCCAGCCGCTCATTGGACAGCCTGGGCACGGGGTAGCGCCGTAAGCAAAGGCCTGGAATCGGGAAAGTTGAAACCAGGGTTTATTGTAGAAAAAAAGTTGACACTAAGGTTGGGATACAAGCCACCGTCGAAGGTGCTTGACAACGGCACTGAGCACCCACCCCGTGGGATTGTCCTTCTCGGTCTCGCTCAGATGTCGCGCCAAGTCGCGAGCAGCCGACTCCGCCTCGATCCACNCACTGAGCACCCACCCCGTGGGATTGTCCTTCTCGGTCTCGCTCAGATGTCGCGCCAAGTCGCGAGCAGCCGACTCCGCCTCGATCCACAAGAGAAAGAGCGCCTGCCAGGCGACCGAGATTGTATTATTGTCTGTATTCATCCTAACATAGTCCATGTATTTTTGTCAGGAAATGCAGCACTTCCCAGCCTGCTCCCCTCTCTACGAACACCCTTCTCGAAGCAGACCTTGACGATTTGCTCGGGTAGAAGGTGAACCGCTTCGGACGACCTAACCCAGGTGCCCATCAAAATCGGCGCCGAGAACAAGACTGTGGCTGGAAGCGAGAATCTCTGGACAACAGTGATGACGGAGACTAGTTCTAAATGCTCTATAGGCACCCATGCTTATTATGTCGACACCGCCTATCTTCGACCCTGACTCCGGCTCCCCGAGTGTGAAGACATGCCAGGCTCGTTAGAGTTCCCTGAAAGCTCGGCTCGTGTGGCTTCGCTTGCTTGGAGCCACCACAGCCGCAACATCGTAGCCTCGCTGCTATGTACCTACAGGAGACCAATGGGCAGCAACAGCCCCTATCCCAAACAGAAATCTTGAGACTCGACCTTGGAACCCCAAGCCTGCCGATCCAATAGTTTACAGNCGCTGCTATGTACCTACAGGAGACCAATGGGCAGCAACAGCCCCTATCCCAAACAGAAATCTTGAGACTCGACCTTGGAACCCCAAGCCTGCCGATCCAATAGTTTACAGCCTCCGACACTCTGACTCGTCTGTCTTGGTTAGGGTTCCTTTGGGAGGTGCGTGTCCGTGCTTCAGTTTGGCTCTGTGTGGTTGCGTGTGCGTGTGTGCAGTTGTTGCTCGGTGCTGGCGGTTGCGTATGCCCTCCATCCCAACCCCCAAACCCGAGACCTCAGAACCGGGATTTGTGCCCTGGGGTTTGCGGTCTAGAGTTTAAGGGTTAGGGGTGGAGGCGAGCCCTAAAGCCTAAGTCCTGGAGGCTTAAATGGCAAACCCCAAGCCCTGAAGCTNGCGGTCTAGAGTTTAAGGGTTAGGGGTGGAGGCGAGCCCTAAAGCCTAAGTCCTGGAGGCTTAAATGGCAAACCCCAAGCCCTGAAGCTTTGAACCCCCTGAAACCTTCGATACCGGACTCCGCAACCCCAGAGCCACTTCGAGGGACTGAACAAGAAGAACCCAACGCCAGAAACCCTGAACCCTCCACCGCGAATGCCAGACGCGCTTGAAATCTCGGGCGTTTTGGGGTCTAGGATTTGGAAGTACAGGTGTCCAAAGTGACTTTATCCTTGCTTATTACAATGATCTATATTAGACTGATCTTCTCCTTACTAAGTCCCCTGAGACTCTGGGCAACGCTTAGGGCGAAAGTGAGGGGATGTTGAAGAAAGCTAGTCCTCAACTCCGAATCACGGAAGTCCAAAGATGACGCCAACGGTTCCTCGCCTGCAAAGCAGTGACGTCGAGGCACCATCGTCGTCCAGCCTCACCAGCAAACAGCGAAGACATGTCCGGCAAAGCACACAACACAGAAGCTGCATCATTCGGGCNCCAACGGTTCCTCGCCTGCAAAGCAGTGACGTCGAGGCACCATCGTCGTCCAGCCTCACCAGCAAACAGCGAAGACATGTCCGGCAAAGCACACAACACAGAAGCTGCATCATTCGGGCAAGGAAGTCGTGTCTGAGACGTCAGATCTAAGAGCCTGCATGGTTCGCGATTTGAGGCCGCCACAACATCGAAGACCAGGCGGAGGCAGCACCTGCNCACAGAAGCTGCATCATTCGGGCAAGGAAGTCGTGTCTGAGACGTCAGATCTAAGAGCCTGCATGGTTCGCGATTTGAGGCCGCCACAACATCGAAGACCAGGCGGAGGCAGCACCTGCGCGACGCAATGTTCGGAATCACTGCCAACATGCATGCATTGCGCGCACTTACTTAAGGGCAGGCTTTCGGATTTTCTCTCGACACCGACACAGGCGGGCTGACTCGGACTGACTACCGCCGTGGCCGGAGAGGAGCAGCCCAAAAAGGAGGAGGCGGTGGCACGGGCAACATCCGGCGGATAACTTCTGGCACCACGACCTGAAAGGGAAATGGCTGCAAGAACAAAGTCCAGGAAACCCCCGCCAGAAGGAAGGAAGGTTTACTAGTCAAGACCCGAATATACCTTGTTTGGAATTGAGTTTGCCTCCGACACCGGCACTCCGAGGTACTCCGCCATCATGGGCGCGTACATGTCGGCCTTGATCTTCCCATCCAACTTGGCTGGATGCTTTATTTTGAAATAAGGTTATCATCGTCAAGTTACCTGACCCCCACCAGACAAGCCCCAAAAATCACCATTAAGAATATAGCCTGAAGCGCAGCCTCGAGCAACACCACGAAACAATTACTGAAAGCAGCCCGAGCGCAATGCGATGGGTCAGCCAAGAAATCTGGCGGTGGACCCCGACCTCGTCCTTGTCCTTGGACGACGAAGCCGACCCCGACGCCGACGGGGAAGCCACAGCCACCTGTGGAGCTGCAGCCGCAGCCGCAGGAACCGCAGCGACGGCCTTCGGCGTGGCAGGCGCCTTCCTTGTCAACGCCGCAGCCATAAGCTGCCTGTGCCGCTGACGCTTTTTGGAGCGATTCGACTCCGGGTCCTTGGCATAGCCATGGTGTGCAGAATAAAGAAGAATGAAGGAACCTGCATCCACACCTAGATACTTTAGGAAAGATCTAATAGACGCCTCCATGTCCAAAATTGTAATAATCTTTCTGCCCAGAATCCGCGTCGGTGTGCTTCGGCCCGCGAGCTGCAGCAGGGCGCTTCAAAACCTGAGTCCAACTACTCGAAATCTCTATTGTAGCAGGCGCCGAACCAAGCTCAATCGTAATGGGGCAAGTCAGGACCGTGTGGACTCCGGGCACTGGTGTCAGGAATTAAGTTGCAGGGACAGCAGCAGACTTGTGGCTAGATTTAGTCTAAGGCTACAAGTCAAAGTTGTATTACTGCTTTAGTGCCCAGGAGCTGCATCCTTCTTGTGCTTCTCCGCTGAAGCTGCAGCTGCGGGCCGCATCAAAGCCTGAGTTGTTGTAGAATCAAACTATCACTATACGGCAACTGCAAAAACAACCTCAATCAGAATCATTGACTAGTTGATGAAAAGAATAAGTCTAGACAAGAATCGTCTGGAAGGAGCGGCGACTCCGAGGATGACTTCGACGCCGACGACGCCGACTTCCTCATCTTCTGCTCCAACTTCTTGTCCTTTTTCTCGTCCTTCTTCAGGTCCTTCTTCTCGTCCTTCTTCTCGTGCTTTGTCGTGACCTTTTTCTTCTCCTTTTTCTTGTCCTTCTTCTTGTCCTTCTTCACGACCTTCTTCTTGTCCTTCTTCTTGTCCTCGACGCCGCCGCCGCTCTCCTCCTCGCTGCGGCTCACCTCATCGTCCGACGCCGCTGATGCGACCGAAGACATGGCTGCAAGGAAATCTCTCCAAAGCAAAGCCTTGGACTAAAAAAGCCTAACATTCCAGGACACCCCACTAAGATTTACAGGAAGCTCGACCTGTGGCCGCGGAAAACTGCCTGGTGACTAGAGTAGTTTCGACAGCTGCCAGAGTGCACAGTTAAAAGTTTTGATGGACTCCTACATTGAGGATGGTAGCAACTTGACTAGCAGGTCTTCCAAACAGTGCAATAACTCGAGCAGCTGACCTGCGGACCGTCAGTGCTTGCCAGCGCAACAGCAACTTCAAGCCAAGTATTCAAGGAAACTTCTGACCCCTGGAATGCTTGTTATTAAGACGAATACTTGACTTTGCAAGAAGGTAGGCCAGGGTTTGGGGAATTTGTACGGCTTAAAGCAAAAAGGTCTGTTTTGGAATTCTTCATTGGGGTGTGTCGTCGAAGTCTAGGCTTTGGGGTGTAGGAGTGTGCCAATGTAGGGTTTAAGGTGTCGTTAGGGTTATCCTTTTATTAACACCTTATAAAGCCCAGATGCACATGCAGCCCTGCCAAGTCAGCCGTCTGAAAACGCAAGCCCAATTTTTCAAAGCCTGAATGTAAACCAAGCGCAAAAAGCATGAGAGGTCTAAATAAGCAGTACTACTAGTTTAGCCTACGAACCTCAACATTTCGGGCCCCAGTTTGATTTCTGAGCTTGCGTGATCTGCAAACGGGTTTATTAGGGAAATATAGCAGGGCTGGATAGGAGTGGCAGGAAGAACTGAAACATAAAGCGCTAACCTTGAATGTACAAAGACTCTCGGAGAAGGCCCGTGTTGCTAAGAAACCCCGCAAACCCAAAACCCTGCAGCAGCTACCACCTGACCTATCCGAAAAACAAGTCTGTTGATGGACGAAGCCTATCAGGAATACACCATCATTCCCATCTCGAACAACTTGATGTGAAGATGTCCCCTCTATACTATAATAATCCCTAAACCCTCAGTCCATAAATGTTCAGCCCGAAACATCCAATGGCACCTCCTCATCGAAGCCACTGCGCAGCCAAGGCCGGCGAGCCTCGGCAGATCTCCAAGTTGGACCCCTCTAAGGAACCCGAGCCCTGTTAACCGGCCAACCCGAGCCCTACTGTAGACTGGAGGTCAGTAAAGGAGTTAGGTTCTAGCTATTTTTTGGAGCTTGCGGGCGGTTGGGTCGGGCTTATGCTGATGCTATAGAGAATCCTAGGATCCCGTTCCAAAGATCTAAACTAAGGGTGGCCCCTTGTTTGAGGGAGAGAAGCCCTTAGAGCAAGGATCCTACTAATCAGGGTTCAGCTTCAGGTATCCTGGACACCCCTAACATCAACTTCCAGTCATATCTTGCAGTACCCCCCTCGAAAGTTGTGCAAAGAGCCCGGAAGCCGAATAGCGCTAAAATCATTCAGGCCTCTATAGTAAGTCGCTATGAAACCCAGCCCGTAAACCCTAAACCCCAAAACAAAAGACCTACACAATGAATGCTAAACCTGAACCCCCAAAACTCCCCTATAGATCCCTCCTAAGGATTCCTCGGATCCCTGTAGATCCCCTAGAAAAAAAAACTTTGAAAAAATAAACCTTGGATCCCTTTAAATCCCTTATTAATCCCTTTAAAGGAATCCTAGGATGCCTTTACTTTAGATCCGCTGTCTGAAACTCCCATCCCTCCCGATCCGACTCTACAGAAAGCCTGGAGCAACCTTGTTCTAGTGTTAATATGAAACTCCTTAATAACCGGATGGCCTACAGAAGCTGCCCCGGTCTGAAAACACTTCCAAAAAACCCTAAGATCCCAACCAAACTAAGAGCCTTAGTCGAAACCTCACTCTAGGGTTGGGGGTTAGGGTACGGCCGCGACCCGAAGGTCGTGAGAGCCACGGCCCGAGGCCACTGGCACCGCGAAACCTGTGGCAGGAGCCACGACCCGAAGATCGCGGTGGCACCACAGACCAGAGACTGTGGCAGAAGCCACGATCCGAAGATCGTGGCAGCNCGTGGCGGCCGCGACCCGAGGGTCGCGACAACCACAGCCCGAAGGCTGTGGCACCACAGTGCAGAGACTGTGGCAAAGGCGCACTCGGATTTAGGGTTTAGGGTTTTAGGGGTTACGATAAACCACTACACAAACCCTAAACCTTACCTTTATGCAGCCCTTGAAAACCCGTCTATGAACCACTACATAAACCCTAAACCTTACATTTAAACAGCCCTTCAAAGCCCTTCTGAGGCCCCGGGCGCGCGTCCGCCATGTCCCGGTCGACGCCGACGAATAGGCGATGAGGCGATGGGGTGTAGGGTTTGTAAAGGCTTAAAGGTTGAAATTAGTGGGTTTGTTCAGGGGGTGAGTTTTGATCTACTGGCATTGGGTGGGCAGCTTGCATTTGGCATTCATCTGTGATTTGGGTGCACCTCTGGTAACAACGTTAAGATGTGCAGCGGGAAACAGTGAGGGTAAGCAAGCAGACTACTAGTAGCTCAACCTTCCGTTGTCATAACCCGGCGCTTGCTTTCACAGCTCAACAGAGGCACGGAAAACTTAAAAACCCCGAAAGGACCAGCTAGAAAAAGTGTAAAGTGTAT
This sequence comes from Symbiodinium sp. clade A Y106, assembly GCA_003297005.1. Classification (NCBI taxonomy): domain Eukaryota; class Dinophyceae; order Suessiales; family Symbiodiniaceae; genus Symbiodinium; species Symbiodinium sp. clade A. The sequence goes on along the minus strand of BGNK01002332.1, from coordinate 92,967 downwards.
CCACTCAGCTTCTAAGAAGGGATCGCTTAAGGTTTCCCGCTCGATGGTTCCCTTTACAGGACTTCTGCTTCGAGACTTCGGGCTCGGAGAGTTTAGGTTTTAGGTTCTAGGAACCCAGAGCCTCCATAACCCCTTAATTAAGGAATATACCTTAAATTATAATAGAATCCCTAATATAAGGTATATTCCTTAATTAAGGGGTTTTGGAGGCTCTGGGAATTGGGTTTCCAAGCATTCAATCCCGACCGAAACGCTGCAGAAGCGTGAGTTCGCGCTTATGGACAGCTGGTCAAGCACTTGCCTAGCAATTTGGTGTGAATATCCCGCAAAGGACCCCTGTGCCAGGGTCAACAAAAGGAGCGGGACACGAAGGTCCACGGAAGGCGCGTCGGACCTTCCGTAGAAGGACCTTACGCGTCACCGGGTCCAGCCCATGAGCATCGAACCTAGCGTTCCGCTCAACGGCGGGCGCGGTGAAACCAGCAAGAGTTTAACAAACTATGCAAATCTTCCCCTTCTGGGAAGAATGCCTACTCCGCTCGGACTTCTCTCCGTTCCAGCAGAGTCTTCCGATGGTGCAGCAACAACCTGCGTCATACCAGCAAGCGCTGCAGCAGCCTGCGATCCGAAGCCTTGCGTTTGAAGTCGCTGAGTTGCTCTTATCGAGGCTCTTCCTGAGACAACACTGATCAACACATTAATCATAACTGCCGCTAGTGTCATCATCAGCACCACCATTACCATCACCATCACCATCATCATCGTTGTTATTACCGTCATCATGCCATCATGCCATCATCATCATTGCGATGCGGCGAAAGTCAAAAAAACATCATCGCCATCATCATCATCATCATCATATATTCACCATCATCTTCATCATAATCATGTTCACCATCATCTTCTTTTTCTTCACCATCACCGTCATCGTCATGTTGCAGATATGTATATGCATATATATATAGATAGACAATACGAAAACATATACCCATACATACACACGTATGACTGTCTGCATGTATGTCTGTATGTAGGCATGTATGTATGTATGTATGTATGTATGTATGTATGTATGTATGAGTATGTATGTATGTATGTACGTGCGTACGTATACATGTATGCATGGATGTCTGTACCGAACACACGCAGCACACATCGTCCTGTTCCTACGACACCAACTACAGTAAACTCCATAAAGTTGGAAACCGGATGAAGGCCAAATAGTGCTGGGATTCCCTATACATTACTCTTAAGGATTGAGGCTATGGAGTTTCCAACTTTTGGGCTGTAATACGATAATGCCTGTGCCAAGAACCCCGCAGATGAACTTTGAGAAAGCATCGAAGCCAGAATTTCGGGTTAGGGGGTTTGGGGTTTAGGGCTCGGGATTTAGGGTTAGAAGTATGGGCCCCTAGTATGGGCCCTTAGCCCTTTGAAGGGACTTTAAAGGGTACAAATCGGGTATATATTAGGTATATAAGGATCCCAGGCTTAAGGGCCCATACTAGGGGCCCATGGTTCCCTCCTAAGATTGGACGGCTTGGGGTTTCAAGTGGCCCAAGACTAGCAAAGACCCATTATGCTGTTAACCGTAAACCCGGAGAGCCTTCCGTACTGAGTTTTAACTTCCTAAACCTGAAAGCATGACGCCATAAACCCCCTCAGTTTTTACCCCTAAACCCTAACCCGAGATACCGTTTGCATATGGTGACGCTGCCCAGTCTGGGCGCACGGCGAGGATCAGGTAGAAGAAATGCACCTCGGCCACAAGCTTTGAGGTTTCCTCCACACCGCGGAGAAGCCTAGATCGGCCGTGGGCCTTCATAACGAAGCGCAAACCTTAGCAGAATGCATGTTCTATGTTTACAGTTCCGATTGTGGCCCTAATGGCAAATGCTCCTGCTACCAAGGTGCTCAAACAGCAGAGCCTTTAGAAGTTGAAACCCTACTTGGGCCCTCTTGAGGTTTGGGATTCGGACTTTGGGACACCGGGTTTGAGCAGTTTGGACAGAATGACGGTCACAGTATATACTTAGGCCTTAGAAGTACCTATATAGGGAACCCTTTAAGGCTTAATTAAGTATCTACTATAAAGCTACATGGAGCCTTTGGGATAGGCCCATAGTAGTTCCTTTTTTGGGATTACCCTATAGCATTCTAAATATGAACCACAAAAAGGAACTACTATGGGGCCTTAGGGTAGTATATACTTAGGCCTTGAAGGGGTTCCTACATAGGCCCAAGGGCATACTACGTACCCAGAGAACCCAATACCCCTTAATTAAGGAATATAGCTTAAATCATAATATGAATCCCCTTATTATTTAAGGTATATTCCTTAATTAAGGGGTATTGGGCTCTCTGAGTAGCTGCAGGGGCCCCTAGAGAAGGTCCCCTAGAGAACCGATCATCGGGAACACACTGCCTTGAATGGAGAAAATGACCAACGACAGTAACCCATCTGAGGGCTTGTTGGTGTTGCGGTTTAGGGTTTAGGGTTTAGGGCCCGCACACATTTTGAACAAACAACTAACTACCTCTTCCACGTGTGTGCTACGATCTAAGGCCTCAAGTACGCCGCAGCGTCGGCACATGAACGGCCAGCCATATCTGCGCTCGACACTCAGCGGTGGCTTCTTTCTTAGCCACCTTACTAAAAATACGAAGTGGCTGGCCGCAAGCATGAACTACGTTGGAAGAAGTCCAAAAGCCAGCCCAAGCCAACCCTAAACCCCAGACCCTATAAACCCTAAACCCTAAACCCTCCCCAAACCCTCCCTAAACCCTAAAACCCTAAACCCTAAACTCTAAACCCTAAACCCTAAAACCCTAAACCCTAAACCGTGAACTCGGTTGTACATCCCAAGTCCCAGGTCCAAACCTTGAATCCTAAACTCGAACTCCCTCTGACACCAGAGCCTCCAAAACCCCTTTAATTAAGGAATATACCTTAAACCTAGGGTTCCTTAAAGGGTTATTTCTTAAAGGGGTCTTTAAAGGGATCTATAAGGAATATACCTTAAATTATAATAGGATCCCTAATTTTATATGATTTAAGGTATATTCCTTAATTAAGGGGTTTTGGATGCTCTGGGACCCTTCTAGACCCCAGACGGGTTTAGGGTTTAGGTGAACCCTTGTGGAGCCACGATGCTACGTTTAAAAGAACCCGAAAATCTCAGTTTGAGAAGAGAACCCGAATCGAAGCCCGCAATCCGGAGCTCGCCGAAGGCGCAATGTAGCCGAAGGATAAGCCGTCGATGAAATACTGGCTCAGAGCATAGAACCTCACAGCTGCTGCGACTTTCGACACTGCGCACTTTGCACTTACAATACACAAAGGTATAGGGCTTAGCCCAGGGTCAAATGTTAGTTCTGATTCTGCGTTGAGAACTCAAGCTTACTTTAGGGCGCAGGCTTTATGCTTCAAGGCCGAAACCCTAGCTCGGTGTATATTGAGTTTGGGCTTACCCAGAGACTCATAACTTAATGAAGGAAAATACCTTAAATTACACTGGGGCTGCTCCTCTAATCCAAGGTATACCTTAACCCCAAGTAACCTACCTTTTTAAGGACTTATATCAAGAAATCATATTAGGGAACCCTAAAAAGGCAGGTTCTTCAGGCTCCAGGTATTCCTTAAATAAGGGGTTTTGGAGTCTCTGCCTAGACCCTCCATCTAGCCTCTATTAGACCCTAAGTGCCCCTTATTTGGGACCATATACCCCTATTTGAGGGTACAAGGAGGGTCCTGGTGGGTACTTCGGCCACCTTCAGCCACTTGACTTCTTGAAGGCCTCGCGGCCTGCTCTCCATAGGCTGACTGAGCTCGTCGGCACTCGTCTCGGCGATGCTTCAGCATCCCCTCGTTTAGGGTTTAGGGTTCCCCCCCCCCGTGAGGATCGTCGTCGTCACAAGTTTTTTTTAAAGTTAGGTTGACGGCCTTCTTTGTTCGTCTGCCTGCAACGGCTCCCAACTGGTCGTCACAAGTTTAGGGTTTGGGGTTTAAAGCGGTGCACCATAAAGGTAACACAAGTTTAGGGTTTAGGTAGCAGGGGATCACTCGGAGGCATGTGAGGGAATGTATCACCACCCATTCGAGCTTCAGTGCCACTCGGCGCCTTCTGTCAGCGTCCGCCGTTCCCTAAGGACGAAAAGAACCCTACAAGGCTTTGAGGTTGGTATACCACATACCTAGCCCCTCCATCTACCCTCTATTAGACCCTAAGTGCCCCTTATTCGGGACCATATACCCCTATTTATTTGAGGGTACAAGGAGGGTCCTGGTGATGATTCATAGTATAAGGGTACAGGGCCCCTACTTATAAGAAGGGTCTGTTGGCCTCCGAGGCGGGAATCGATGTGCCAGCTGGCCCGAGGGGGACAGGAATCCTAAGCCCTGAACCCTAATGTAGGAGCCTGATTAAGAAACCTTGGGCCTTTATCAGGGTTCTTAATATGGATCCTTATATATATATATATATATATTGGGGTTATAGGGCCAGGGTTTCTTAATCAGGTTCCTAAGGTACCTCTAAAACCCCTAAACCCTAGCTCGGGAATCCTAGCATCTGGAGCTTGCGGAACCAGCCCTTTTACAAGGGCATCCTCGGGAATGCGTTGTGCAAGGCGTTCACAGCCAGAATCGGATCTTACCTGTTGGATTCTTCGGAAACCGGTGTTTGCAGCAACTACCATCTCCTAGGGCCCTACGGTTCTAAGGCTTTTGGCCCACAAACGACAGTACGTAAGGCTTTTGTTTCATCTGGATCCTAGGCATCTAGTCCCTACGCCCCAAACCCGGGTTTCTGAATGAACCTCATACCAGGAGGATCCCTCTACAGTCTATAGATGCGATCATAGAGCCCTCCTTCAATGGCTCGAGACATCACTCGAAAACTCCACATGCTAAACCCCCGAAAGCCCCGCAAGATCATCAAAGCTTGAAGACATGTCGAACTGTAAACCACTACAGTGAGCCCTGCTCCTTTGACAGTTTTTAGGTAGGGAGACACATGTAAGGACATCTTCATACGGGACCCAACCAAGTTATGGTGTTAGAGGGCTGAGGTACAACCCATAGCTAACCCTACTTTCACCCTTCAAAGGCCCGATTGCCTCACCTCTACCTACCGAAAATTATGCACGACCCCTGCAGCTATTCGCCTACAGCGGAACTTCGGCAATAACTTCAAACGCCATCCGCTCAGAACTCGAAACGGAGGCCCCGGAAGCTACACAAAGATCAGGATCCCCTGGGCAGGAGTGGGCTGAAACCCTAAACTCTAAACCCTAAACCCAAGACCCTAAACAAAAACTCTAAAGGTATCCTTTTGCCCCAAGGGCAGCTAAGCCTAAAAATAAACCCAACTCTGAAATTAGCGCAGCAGCCTACGCCTTGAACCTGAAAACTTCAAGGCAGCTCTATACCCCAGAGACTCCAAAACCCGTTAATTAAGGAATATACCTTAAATCATATTGGGGATCCTATTATACTTTAAGGTACATGCTCCTGAACTGCTGAATTAAGGGGTTTTGGAGTCTCTGGGTACTGCAAGCCGTGATACTTTCGTCCAATATAAATGGCCTTGTGAGCCCTAGGTGTAGCCCCCTAAACCCTAAACCCGAAACCCCAGACCCAACCCTAAACCCCTAAACCCGCGTAAAGCAACCTACAGCTCACACTCCAAAATCCTAAACCCCTCACCGTAGGCGCCTACGCAACCAGTAACACTAGGCGTAATCGCATATGACGATATTAGGGACGCTATATATATATACAGAGATGATTTATAATGTTCTGGTTGTTCCCGCGCTCCCCTCATAGACCCGAAATCGTCTCTGTGCGGATTTCGCGGCGAGAAAGAGCTGAGCAGGCTCCGCATGCCCCACAGGAGGAAGTACGGAGTATATGCCTCGAGCGTTGTTTAGTGTTTGAGGGTTTAGGGCGTTGGGGCTTAAGGTGTTAGCAGGGCTTGGGGCTAGGGAAAGTATGGAGTGCAGGCGTCTACGCTTTTGATGACGCCGAGTATGGGGGCCTTAGCAAGCAGAAAGGGACGGTTTGCGTGCCTTAGCCTACTATATGCCATGGTTGCAATACGGAACTAAACCGAAACCAAGTCCCTCAAAGAAATCCTGCGAAGCGGAATACTTTCATCCAAAATTTGTTCGTTACCCCTTCAAGAAACCCTTAAAAGAGGGTTGCTTTAAGAGTTTTACCAGTGTACTAACTCCTCGGGGGTGTTGCTTTGGCTAATAGCGATGGTGCAAGATGCTATAGAAGGAGATATGGGTTGTAGGGATGATTGATTAGGGCTTAAAAGGTCCAGGTGACTTAATGCTGCTGATACTCGAACGACCTTAGTCAAAGGCCAAACCCACAACACTCAACGACTTGCACCATCAGGGAGGGGGGTGGGGGGTCGGAGATGCGACTGGGTAGCTGCAGGACTCAGCGTGCCCCACAAGATTCTAGTAGAGGATCCAGAGTATCCGAGCGGAACTAAAGGCTAACCTTTGGGATTATACAGGGCCTACAGTACCCCGAAAAGCTCAAAGGCTACCTGCTCTACTACTTTAGTACTAGGTTTAGCAGGGTTGTGTGTTCAGGGTCTTTAAGGGCATGTCGGGATTCGTCTAACTGGTGTTCAGCTGGCTAAGGGCTTGCAATTGTAAGGGGGTGAGGGTAAGGGCTTTCTCGTGATAGGGATTCCCGAAATCCTAAGCCCTTTAACACGAAGCTTCCTAAACCTCGAAAATGCAAGAATTTAGGGCTTGGAGCTTTTGCAGCCATGCCGCCGCCAAGTCCCCCCAGAGGTTCTGCAGTTGTTGCCTTGGTCGTCCAGCTGGTAGAGAGTTGAATGTAACACAACCTTGCAGGAATCCCATTAAAACTGTGAGAAGCTGTGGGACCTAATGGGACCTACACACAGTCCTGGGTCTAACAGTCTTACTCACCCTACCTATTTGGTGGGTCCTGGTAAACCCTACAGTGCCCTACAGCTGAGCCTAAGACGCAGCGTAAACAGAGTTGTGCACGAGGGGTCTGGCGTCGACTTCTAGCCTCTACCTAGAGTCTCCATTGTAGTTCCTAACCAGTTTTATGGCTAGGATCCTATAGCAGAGATTTTGGTTCACCAAAAAAAGGAACTACAATAAAGACTAGCCTCTAGCATCATGAGTCGAAGTGCGAAGTGCTGCTCCTCCAGGACCCTCCTTGTACCCTCAACTAGGGGTATATGGTCCCAAATAAGGGGCATTTAGGGTCTAAGCTGAGGGTAGATGGAGGGTCCTGGAGGCTGATTGTCAGGAGCGACTTTGGGCTCTGGAGCGAACCCATGTAGGCCTGTGTAACAAGCATATATGGGTAGTTGTCAAAATTAAGGTCCCCTTTTTGGGGTACCTAAATAATATAGGTGCCGTTTTTTTATAGGGACCCAGAAAGGGACCATCATTTTTGACAACCACCCACATGGGCTATGGGAAGAAGCACCGTGGCATGTGAGACTGCGGCTGGCACAGAGACAACAATGGCGCAATCCATGCCAGATTGTCTGGGTCTGCCCACGCTGTGCCGGGTTCAAACACCGACGCTAGCTCGGAGAGGTCATCGGCAGTCTCAAGGAAATCAGGAGCTAACCGCTCCGGCAGGAAGAATTGAAGCGGCGGGTGCCGTGGGCCATACTCAGAGACTCCAAAACCCCTTAATTCAGGAATATACCTTAAATTATAATAGGATCCCGAATATGATTTAAGGTATATTCCTTAATTAAGGGGTTTTGGAGGCTCTGGGTAAATCATGACCGCCTGAGCCTCAGGTCCCGGAGACCCCAGCACGGCCAAACGCAAACCCAAACCAAAGGAGATTGACTCGCGGCAGCGTGCCCTAAATCACAATCAAAAAACAAATCCTATAAGCTCTTGTGGACCTTAGCGCCTGAACCCACTCCAGAATTCCTAGATCCTAACTCCCGAACCATTAACCTTAATCACAACACAAGAATCTAAATCCTGCCTCAACCCTGAATCCTGACCGAGATCCAACTTCTCATTGCCCCCCTGGGTACCCAAACTCCATCTAGAGTTTACTGGGGCATCGGTGCCATAAGGCTCGTATGGTGTTTAGGGGACAGTAGTCCTATGTTTAAAGCAGTTCATTCAGGATTTAGGGTCTAGGGCTTACCTGGACCCTGAAGAACTTACTTTCCCAGAGCCTCCAAAACCCCTTAATTAAGGAATATACCTTAAATTATATTAGGGATTATAATTTAAGGTATATTCCTTAATTAAGGGGTTTTGGAGGCTCTGGGTTTTTAAGGACTGATATAAGGAAACCCTGACAAGGAATCGTCGAGGCTCTTTAGGGTCTCGGTCTAGTCCACTAAACCCTAAACCCCTTCAACCCTAAACTCTGAACCCCTTAACCCTACTTGTCGGGTATCATGGGCAACCAAAGGTTAACCTTTTTCATAATATAAGGATTATATAGGGATTATCCTATTCCAAAAGGTTAAAGGTTACCTACTCTACTACTAGGCCTTAACCCTAAACCCCATAAAGCCGAAACCCCTCTGATTCTGTTTGGGCTTCTCTGGATCAGCCGAGCATCAGGGTCCTCTCGTGATTCGAATGACCTTAGCGTTTAGACGTAAGGCTGGTTGTCAAAATTACGGTCCCTTTTTGGGTTCCACCGCACCTATTATTTCGGGCTTTAGGGTGCCCAAAAGGGGACCCTAATTTTGACAACTACCCACGTAAGGGTGTAGAGTTTCGGTTTAGCATTTTGGGTTTAGGAACAAGGACACATCTTCCACCACTTGGCTCTAGGACACGCTTTGTTCTTCAAAGATACGAGTAAGGGATTTTGGTACAGGAGGTGTAGGGTTCTGAGTACTTAGAGTCTTAGAGTTTATGACATTCTCGACAAAACAATAAGCCCTGCACCCTCAGAGCAGGGCTGTGAGATCAAGAGCGTACTCAATTAGCTGATGAACCGCCTTGGACGCTCAGATACCTGCATAATGGACTGCTGTGATGTGCCCCAAACACTGTACCCTAAACTTGACAGAGAGCGACGCGTCAACCCACGGCATGATATGGCTGAATAATATGTAGTAACTATTCTTCGGTGCTCCTACATACGGGTAATTCTCTAAATTAGGGTCCCATTAGGGTTTTTTTGTCCTATTAGGGTCCTTTTGGAGTCCTTTTGCAAGGGTGCCGTACTATTTTGGGACCTAAGAAGGGAACCTAATTTAGAGAACTACCCGTATTCTGCTAATATCAAACCTTCCCAAAGCTTACTCTGAGCATTCAGGCCCCTATATTATAGTAATCCTATGAAACGCCTCATAAAACCTGCTAAAAGTTGGTTAACTTCCTCCATTCGGTAACCGGACCTTAAAATTTTAACTGGCGAAAGAGGGACATGATATCTGAGGCTGCTTTGCATGAGCCTCTCGGAAAAGGGATTTACGAGGCTGTCAGTGTCGGCATAGTTACAGTTAGATCTGCCCTGGGGCTTATGTAAGAGCTCAGGTTTTGCAAACATTCATGAAAGATAGGTAGCGAAAGCTACAGACATGGTATGAAAACGAGTTAGGAGTTCCGTCTTTGAGGGATCGGTGACATCATGCAGAAACCACAAACCCTAAGCTCTCATAGGCCCTAAAATCCCTAAACCCTGAACCCTGAACCCTAATGCCTGAACCCTACACCCTAAAACCCTAAACCCTAAAACCCTAAAACCCTGAATCCTAAACCCCAAAACCCTGAAGGAACGCCCAATCTTGCAACGACCCGTAAAACGCACCTCTCATGGCAAGGCTCCCGACAGATTGCAAAACACTCCAAAGATGGTTTTGGGTTTAGGGTTCAGGATACCCTTATGTTGCTAGAAAGCTGTTAAACTGTTACACCGACAAAAACCAGGTGGGTGCTGCACGTAAGCCTCACGGACAGTCGGCCTTTGCCGCACTCGTTCTTTCGCGTTACAACTCGCAATCTGCGGTCCGTCAAAAGCTTCCGTCTGACGTAGCTTGCAAGCTGCTTTTGGTTCACGATGCGCGAGCTCAGCTGCCACTTTTCCGATTCGGTCCGGAGCCCCGTGTCCGCCTTCGCCGGAGTGCCGTGGTGGTGAGTGGGCAGCTGCCACACCGCCCACGTTTGGGTGGAGGCGCAGTGCACGGCCACGGGACCCCAACCTGAACCCTGAGCTCTTAAACTTGACACCAAGATCCCCAATACTAAACCAACAAAACGACACCGAAACTCTAGAACTTAACCCAGCTCATGAAGCTCTACAGTAGAAGCCAGAAAGTTGGAACATCATTATCCTCATGCGCTTAAGGTAAAGTATAAGGGATCCTAGCACTAATCCTCCTAAAGCCATGTTCCAACTTTCTGGCTTCTACTCTATGCCAAGGATCCATGTGCCATGCAGTGTGTACTTATAGGCTTCAAAAGGGGGGGCGTCCTGGACAATGACCGTAAGGCCAAAGTCTAAACAGTGGGAGCGCATGGACCCTGCGAAACGCAATACTACACCCTACACTAAACCCTTGTCTGAATTCCTTGAAAAAGCCTCATGTAACATACACGAAACCCTGCTTCTAAACCCTTATAAACACCCTCTCAACACCTGGCAAAAAAACCCTGCAGCCCTAAATACCAAACCCTTCACTATAAATCCGAAACCCTACCGGCCTACCCACAATGGGTACTGCCCCCATACAGTAACAGTCTATAATAGGGCTACTACTAAGCTCCTAATGTATCTGTGTTATGTTTATTATCCCACTGTTACTGAGTGGGGGCAGTACCCATACCCTAAACCTCTTTACAAAAAAAGGGCGATTCAAAGCTTTTTTTTGCGTTTGCAAATGGGTGGTTGTCAAAATGATGGTCCCTTTTTGGGTCCTTATTATAATATGGCACCTAATATTTAGGGTACCCAAAAAGGGACCCTATAGTAGAAGCCAGAAAGTTGGAACATGACTACCTTCGTGTCCTTAAGGTAGAGTATAGGGGATCCTAGCACCAATCCTCCTAAACCCATGTTCCAACTTTCTGGTGTTCACTATAGTATAGTACCCTTATAGATCCCTTATAGAAGCCCTTTAAAGACCCCTTTAAAGGAACCCTAGGACCCTCACTGCATGGTCTTTAGGCCCAGAAGCCTAAAAAATGGAATCCTTAGCCCCTTAGGGTTATGGATCCCCCTTAAAGGAATCCTTAAGAACCCCTTGTAGATCCCTTTAAGATCCCTTTAAAGGAGTCCGCAGAGCCTTGGGCACACAAATCGGAGTCCCAGGAACGGAGCATCAGGCTGTCGAGGGATCCGGGATCCTCCCCAAAGCGGATGAGAATCGGACTTTAGGTTGAAGCGCTAAGAAACCTTGGGCCTTATTAGGGTTCCTTATTATGAATTCTATTATTTTGGGGTTATAGGCCCAGGGTTCCTTAATCAGGTTTCTACATTATTATGGCTCCCAGAGACTCCAAAAGCCCTTAATTAAGGAGTATACCTTAAATCATAATAGAATCCATAATATGATTTAAGGTATATTTCTTCATTAAAGGGTTTCGGACTGGACTGTAGGTTGAAGCGTTAGCATTTTAAGGTGTAGGGGTGAAGGGTTAAGGGTGAAAAGGGCTTTTTCAGGGTTTTAGATTGAGGATGTTTTGAGGCTTATAGGCTGCAGGTTCGAGGCCTGCGATTCAGGGTTTGAAACAATTTGGACGTTGGGGCCCTCTTTGTTCAGCTCTGTTCTTCTATTCTAGCCTGAAGCTTTGGGGGTTCGGGTTTAAGGTTCGGGGCGTAGGTTGGTAAGACCTAAAGTGTAGGATGTATAGAACTTAGACAACTGATTTCAAAGCCCTCTCTCTTTGGTTCCTTGTTTATGTGCCTAGTGTCAACTTTCTCTAATGTGGCAAGGTAGGGCTGTAGAATTGCAGCTTTCGGCATTTGTTGAAGTTGGAGACTTTCCGAATTTCTGCTTCAGTGATTGATACGTTTGATGATATAAATCCTGCATTACACATACTTAAGGAATATACCATAATTCGCATAGTCTAGGGTCATCAAGGCAATGCAGGATTTATATCATCAACCGTATGCCTTCCCAGGTCGTCTGTTGAAGTCTGGGCGTTGCGTTTCCGTTCCAAAACCTGGCACGACCGAAACATACAGTTGATGATACCAATCCTGCATTACCTTAATGACCCCTGAACTATGGGAATTACGTTACATTCCTTATTATGGGTGATGCAGGATTTATATCATCAACCGTACCACACTGGGCTTCAAAACTCCCTTAAACCCCTTAACACCAACCCATAGACCCCACCTCATCGGTTTAGCGGTTTGGGGGGTTCGGGAATTAGTTTAAGGTTTAAGGTTTAGGGGTTTATAGGACAACCAAAAAGCCTCCTTCTCGTCGACCTGCATTTGGAGATGAGAAAACCTGGTCATCTGAGGATTCTGATAATTAGGGTCCTGCTGTGGGAGTTCTGAAGATCAGGATCCTACGATTTGGGGCTTACATTCGGGACACCTGCTTTCTGAAACTGCTATTTACGGGTGGGCAAAGAGACAGATAAGTTGTAGTATAGATCATGAGTAGCCGAGGAAAACAGACATCCTAAACCCCTTAAAGCAGGAAACCTTGAACCCCATGTAAAGCCGACAGAGGCCGCTGGAAACACGTGAGCAAACCGCAGGCTCACGAAGTGCTGCCGATGTTTAGGGTTTCGGGGTTTAGGGCTTAGGGTTTCGATGCATGGCTTTTAAGGTCAGGTGTTCAAGGCTTTGGATAAAGGGTTTAGGGTTGAAGGGCATTTCAAGGGTTCTCCAAACCCTGCGAATCTAAGCCAAACGCACTGATCTCGAGTCTTATATTTTGCAAAGATGCGACCAAAAGCCTCATAAACAAGTCATAGGGTCATGTCTGGCCCCGAGTGTTTAGGGTTTAAGGTTTAGGACTTGAAGGGTTTAGAGGGCTTGTTAGAGGGCTTGAGGGTTTAGCTTATCCCTGAATATCCTACCTTTTTAAGGACTCATATAAGGACATCATAACAAGGAACCCTAAAATGGTAGGATATTCGGGGTTAAGGTAGGGCTTAAGTCTAAGGGTTTAGGGGTTTAGGGGTAAGGTGATGTCATAGTGGTTGTCGACGTTCCCAGCTGTTCTCAAAGACAACGGTGGCAAAACCGAGATCGAAACCGCCATGGCAGCATGTCCCACATCCAGCCCAGACTTGAACGGTCGCAGTCGAAGTGGCCTTTTTCAAGGTAGTTGAAGATAGCTGACCCAATACCAAGATTGGCTGCAAACCAGTCTGCCATATTGACATGGTACAGGATCGAAATGACTTTCCGCCTTATCCAGCTTCGTGCCTACAGTGACAACAAACAACGGCCGCTGTCACACATCAACGACTACCAAGGGGTATAGAGTAGGTAAGTATATGCAAGATCGCTTTTACTGCTTGCTTCTTACTATGCCATGAAACCTTTGCTTTATTGAAATGCAGACTGGCACTGCAAGCGTACAGCCAGCTAGCGCCCTGTCCACAAGACCCCAACTGACCCACCTGAGGCTCTCAGCTTCCAATTATTCAAAGCTCTGGAATCCCATTTATGCTACACGTGTTAATTCGCGCGGTGTCGACATTAGTCTGACTAAGCTACCCGAACACCGACAAGCTGAAATGTGCTCTGCCGGGAAGCTGGAAAAAGACTAAACCACACCCAAAACCATAAACCCTTAAAGTAAGAAACAGAAAGTCGGAAAATCCCTATCCTCCCTCATTCCACGTTCGAACCGTTGTGCGTTGATTAACCTAGAACGCACTGCCGACAGCCTGAACCCCAAACCCAGTCAAACCTAAAACTCTTAACCCAAAGCCCTACCAGCACCCCCCAAGTACCCTTTAATAGAGCCTTAATGGCCCTTAATAGTGGGTACTTAGGGTATGATAGAGGGTAGTTGGGGGGTGCTGGTTAAGCCCCTACCTAAAACCGAGTGCTGCGCCTGGCTCGCCGACGCAACTCCTGGAGGTCCTCTAAGGGTGTCCCCGGATCTTCCAAAACCCTGTAATTAAGGAATCATATACACCTAGGAGTTCCGTAAAGGGCTCTTTAAAGGGATCCATAAGGGTTCTATGACGAGGAATATGCCTTAGATTGTAGTAGGAGGTCTTCATAGGGTTTAGGGTTTAGGGGGTTTTGGAGGTGTTCATAGGATGCTGTGAGTTTTCATGGATTGTGTTGGGGGCTTTTGGGATTTTCGTGCTCTACAGGGGTTTGTACGGATTGGGGATTTTGGATTTCAGGGTGTAGGGTTTAGGGTTTAGGATGGTTTAGGTGTAGGTCGGGGGTTTGGGGAGTAAAGGTTTAGGGTTCCTTTCATGACAAACGCGAACAAAGCCAACCGTAGCAACAGGCACACCGGAACAGTTTAGTGCTGAATGCGAGCCGCAGCGAGTTGCCTTACTTGAACAAATATCTCGAGCAAATGCCGGGTACTCCCTACAGCACTTGCCACGCTCAAGCACGTACCTGTTGCAAGGTGGACGACCCAGAGGCTTTTTTATACATAAAACTATAACACATCCCAAACCCTAAACCCTAAACCCATAATCAGGATGGTCTTTTGGGACCGAATTCCAAATAGGTCGCACTTCTGGGCTTCTGGGGCTTCGGGCCGAGATTCTGCAAAAACTATGGTTTAGGTTGCTTTTTTGAAGGGCTTAGGGTTGAGGTTTAGGGTTTAGGGGCTAGGGAGGGTACTATAAGGCTCTTTAATAGGCTTAGGGTTTCCTTTAAGGGTTTAGGGCTTAGGGTCTACTTGGACGATCATGGAACTTAGTAACTTAAAGGGCTCCTTTTGAGGGGTTCGTTAAAGGATTCTGCAGGGGTTTAGGGTGTAGGGTGTACCTAAACCTGGCTCCCCCGAATCGCTTCAACCAAATCCTGTGCACTGATCCAGATATGTGGAGGGTCATGGGACTTAGTAACTACCTGTGGCCGGAAAAACCTACCTTTTTAGGGTTCCTTGTTATGGTTTCTATATATAATAACTTAAAAAAGGTCGGTTTTGGGGGCTCAAAGGTAGGTTTATAAATGAAGCAACTATACTTATAACTCCAATTAGGGTACTGATAACCTCATTTACTAAGTCCCATGATCCTCCAAGTAGGGGCTAGGGTTTTACGGCCTAGGATTTAGAGCATTTAGGGCTTATAGTAGGGCTTTGGGTTTATGGTTTGTTAGGGTTTAGAATCAAGTCTTTGGGTTGAGTGCTGAGGGCTTTTAGGTTTAGCTGTTCACGGTTACCCATAGGCCCCAAAGTAGTTCCTTATTTTTGGGAATACCTTATAGAATTCTAAATATGAACCCCGAACAGGAACTACTTTGGGTCTTACGGTTACCTGGACCCCAAAAGTATGCAGAATAATAGCCTTTTATAGGTTTTGGGCCATTACAGTATTTTACCTACTTTTAGAGGTTTAGGTAAGGGGTTCGCGCAGCCTGCTCAATCTTCGGTTGGAGAATCGAGTAGCCAGGCAGCCTCCACAGCTCCCATTGTCCAAACACCACTACAGTGAACCCCAGAAAGTTGGAACATGGGTTTAGGAGGATTGGTGCTAGGATCCCCTCTTCTCTACCTTAAGGGCATGAGGATATTGATGTTCCATCTTTCTGGCTTCTACCATAAGGGCTCCTTCCACGGGTTCCTTTATTTTGGAAGAAGGATAGTCTAGGTTTAGGCTAGGGTTCATAAAGGAGGGTTCCTTTAAGGGCTCTATCTGGGTACTTGGCGCCTCCAGGAATGCTTCTCTCATGGGGCTGGGAAGGACGGAGGCCCCCTTGGGTTCACCCTCAGGGGCCATGTGCTCATGCATTAAGTTCTTTGGGGGCCTGTATAGGTACTTTAGGACCGGCGTATATACTAGTACTGTATTATAGTATAGACCCTGAGGTTTTTGAAGACGCAAGACAATCTTGCTTGGAACGTGGTAACGTGGACCCTTACCCTACAACTCAACATGAGGTATGGTCTTTGGATCCAAAAGCCTTGAAATATGAGTCTTTAGAGCCCTGGGGTTAGGGTATTGGAAAGGACGCCTCGTTTTTCAACACAATTGCAGAAAACTTGAAAAAAAAACAGGCGGGCCCTCATGATACAAACTCTACGTAGGGAAGCCGTAAATCATTGCTGAAGCTGTTGCTAGCTTTCAGGCCGGAACCTCCGCGAAGTACAAGGACGCCTGAACCCCAAACCCTAAACCCTCAACCCTGGATCCTAAACCCTAAACCCTAGATCCTAAACCCTGAACCCTAAACCCTAAACCCTAGATCCTAAACCCTAAACCCTGGTGCTCTTGTCTTGGGGATCCACCTAGAGTCTCCATTGTAGTTCCTTTTTTGGTTAACCAGTTTTATGGCTAGGATCCTATATTAGAGATTGTGGTTAACCAAGAAAAGGAACTACAATGGAGACTATAGGCAGACCCGGACTCTTCGGCGTGAAGTTTCCTGGACGTTTTTTAGAGTTAAGGGTTGCAGTGTGGTCTTTAGGTTCTAGGGTTGAAATTATTTACAGTATAGGGTTTGGGATTGAAGTCAGGTCTTCAGTGCTTAAGGTTTGGGGTTGGGGGGTTAGATCTGATTCCGCATCGCTTGTGTGGACACCGGTGACGGTGTTGTCATCGGGTGCTGATGCATGCAACCCTGACTCTAAACCCTCGACCCTAAACCCTAAACCCTCAAAACCTCAACCCTAAACCCAGAACCCTAAAACCCTAAACCCTGAAACCCTAAACCCCAAAAGTCCTAAACCCTAGATGAAACCCTATAGGGCGTTGAGCCTGCGGCTTTCGGATATGGGTACATGGCTTCAGGAGCCCTTGGCCCTAAAACCGCAAATTTCTGAACTCGATCCTGGAGCCGGATCCGACCCGTCAAGTACCCAATAATCCAGGACCCTCCGACTCCTCCTACTCCTCCTACTCCTCCTACTCCTCCTAGTCCTCCTACTCCTCCTACTCCTCCTACTCCTCCTACTCCTCCTACTCCTCCTCCTCCTACTCCTCCGCCTCCCTCCTTGTACCGTCAAATAGGGGTATATGGTCCCAAATAAGGGGCATTTAGGGTTTAATGGAGGGTAGATGGAGGGTCTAGGATAATCATGTACCCCCGCTCAAAGAAAAAGGTCTATCCTACATAGCTATTATCCTAAACCTGCGTACCCAATTATTGGGTCCTTCGGCACCTCAAACGGGCCAAGAAGGGAAATCGAAAGCAAGCGTGCGTGAGCCTGAAGACGTTCGACCACGCCGTCTTCTCGAACTGCTCTGCTGATTGCTTCTCCGCCTCAAAACCCAAAACCCTAAAGAGCCTTCCTTGCTGATTGCTTCTCCGCCTCAAAACCCAAAACCCTAAAGAGCCTTCCTTTTCAGGGCTCCTCATTATCTTAAAGGGTAGGTACATGGGACTTCGGATGTGTGTATTGCGTCGAAGTCTCGGGTTTTTCGGGTTTAGGGTTTAGGCGGTTTAGGGTTTAGGGCTTATTTCGGGTTTACAGGAATCAGTCTCGGGCTTAGGGCGTATATAAGGGTTTTGGGTCTAGGGTTTATAAGGTTTATAGGGCTTGTAGGGTTTACATCGCTTTTAGGGTTTGGGGTTCATAATTTACGGGGCTTAGGGTTTGTAGTAGGTTGTTTAGGCTTTAGAGTTTAGGGCCTAATAGGGTTTATAAGCGTTTAGGTTTTGGGGTTTATACGGCGGAGGTGCCCTGGGATGGGTGTAGAACCTTGTAACTCCAAACGTGACCAAGGTACTAAACTTACCAGGTCTGTCAGTAGGTGTGGATTGCTGCTATGGTGCTGTTTGTTCTTCTACGGCTTAGATGATGCCAAAGCATCTGCAGGGATGAGTGTTCGCGGCTTAGGGCTTATAAGTCTTCCGGGGCAGGGCGTTCTATATAATTAGGGTATGAAGTTCTTCAAGGATTTATTGCGGTCGCGATGCTTTCTGTGCGTGTCTTGGGGTTAAGGCACGCCAGAGTCGCGGACCAGCTCTCTCAGCTTGCTGAAACTTCAATTTGCCCTGAGCCCATTCAGAGTTCTTGTTGAACCGCAAGGCTTTCGGGTTGAAGTGCTCCAAGAGCACGGCTAGGCAAAGACCCTTATACTCATGGAGCGTGATGAAGATCGCCGGGAGATCCGGCATGAGGTAGACGCCGTTCTCCGAGCGCCAGAGGCGATGTCCCGCCTAAGTTTTGACCATGTGCACAGCACCTGCTCGACAGAACCAGCGGCACGGGCAGCATCAGCACCAAAAGCGCAGAAGCGCTGCCGGAGCCTTCGACAGCTCAGGGCGACATACGCTTGACCTTGCCGGGTGACCGTGTGGTCCAAGTGCACGCGTGGACTCCGTCGTGCATCGTGGCTGCCTGGCTCTTGTGGATGGTGATGGCCTTGGCGAGCACTACCTGGACCCTGAGAAACCTACCTTCTTCAGGGTTCCTTACTATAATTTCCTTATAAAACTTCCGTATATAATTTCCTCATATAACTCCGTAAAAAGGTAGGTTATTTGGGATTAAGATAGGATTCAGGCTAGGGTCTAAGGTTTGGGGTTTCACCAAGGGTCCTAGTGCCTGACTATCCAAAAACCGAGTACCTGATTATTGGGTCCTCTGGATCCTTGGGGTTTAGTGTCAAAGGTTTAGGGTTTAGGGTTTAGGATGGCCCTTTAATGGAGCCCTAATGGCCCTTAGTAGTTGGTATTTGAGGTAGATTAGAGGCTAGTTGGGGGGGTCTAGGTAGGGTCTAGGGTTTGCAGGGTTGCTTTGGGTCAAAGGCTTAGGGCTTAGGGTTATGACATCAATCGTCAAGGTTGGGTATCCAAATAAGAACTGCAATGGATACGACAAGTAATGCATCTTCTGATTTACGGCTTCAGCATGCTTCAGCTTTCGAATTTGTGATTGGGCTTCAAGGTTGGGGTTCAGGGCCTTAGCTTACACAGTGGATCCTAGAATGTAGTACCTTTTATTGGATGACCTACTCTTTGGTGAAGATCATATAACAAGAAACTACGCAAGGTAACCAGAAAAGATCATGTAAGGGTCTAGGTAGACCCTGCATTCTAGGTGTCGTCAATCCCAAACCCTTCCGCTAGAGCTGAATCGGCAGTCGTATGCGCGGAGTCCAAGGCACCGTATCATCCACGGCGCAGAACATTTCCTTCAAAACGAAGGCTGATCTAATAAATTGGGATCCCTTTACCCTAAGCCCTAAACCCTAAAGGGTCCTTGCTCCACCCAAGTCTTGCTAGGCCAACCTCTGATCTCATGGTACTTCGGTTTGTATTGAACTTAGACCCCTAGCACAAATTGTAATTTTAGCTGCTTCTTACGAATTATAAGAACCAAAGATGAAGACTAATTTCTAAGTAGCCCTAAGTTTAGGGGCTCAGGGAGATTATGGGGTTCGGAGATTCTGCTACGTTTAGGGTTTAGGTGCCCCGAAACCGAGGATCCCGAATTGAAAACCCTAAACCGTAAACCCCAAGTTTAAGGGTGTAGGGTTTGGATGCATACAAGTCAGAACCAGGGGACATGTCGCCAGCTGGCAGTGCATTTGTTCTGCCCTTCACGAATGCACTCGGTGCAGTGTGCGCACACGCACAAGACGTCATCGGCCTGTCTCATCCGAACCGTGGTTGTAGAAGCAGGAAAGTTCTCTTGCTGATGTCACTTCACGGCGGTCTCCCGCAAAGCGGCTGTGCTTTGATTCGATGCGATCCGCACTCTTTCGAGAAAGACATAAGTCTCTTCTCCTTTGTCTGACATGGCAGCAAAAGGATTCCTCCGACTTGGTCCGGCTGGTGGAAACATCTGAGCGAAGGCTAGGCAAGGAGGCTACTCGAAGTTGAGCACGTGCGTGTGTGTAGGGTTTAGGGTTTAGGGTTTGGGGTTTCGGGTTTCGGGTTTAGGGTGTAGGTGTGTGTGACCTTTGGCGCTTAACTTAGGCAACGCCGGTGCAAGCGCCCTTGGACTAGATGACGAGGTTGGCTGCTGACGCTGTCTCCGAGATGCTGTGAGAAGCGGTAAAGATGTTGCTCGAAGACTGGGTCCTTGTGGGAAATGCTGCCTACATGGCGTTGCTGCACGTCTTCCAGAAGGTGGCCAGGGTTTATGTAGAGTTCAGGGTTGATGGTTTATGGGGTTTATAAAGGGTTGAGGGTTTAGGGTTGAGGGTTCTGGGCCGTGCATCGTCTTCCGGATTGGCACAGTTTTCTCAATACAGAGGGCCTGCACATCCTTTGGGTGAACCGATGATGTGCATTTTGTTCTGTTGTCGAATCCAGTGCTTCTCTTCTCAAGCAGCGCTCTTGCTTCCTGTATATCAAGTTTGCGCACCCTCACATGCACGAGAAAGAGAAGTTCCACTTCCGCGAGAGCCCGCAAAGCGAGGTACGAAAGCATGACTCTGAACAAAAACCCTAAACGCAAACCCAATGTAGCATAATACACCCCATTAATCCCGAGCCGTTGCCCGAACGGTTGCACCTCGAAGGGCGGACGTACCCAAAAGTTGAGTAAGTCCTCTCGCTGGCTTGGGCAATGAAACCCGGCACTGCTACTTACTATTACAATATAAGCAAGCGATTTTGTTGTGAGATTTTTGAACAGGCCTGGAGTTTGCAAAGAGAGTTGTTTGGGATGTGTACAACCCTAAGGGTCCAGGTATCTCCTTAGGAGGGTCAGGGAGAGCCCTTGGGTCTCTTTGGGGTCGCAGAAATCCTACATTCTGAGGTTCCTTAAAGTGTTAGGACCCTTAGGGAAGTCAAGTAAAGAGCGTTCTACGCAGAGAAAACGTTACTTCAGGCTGCCACGCCGTGCTGCAAGCCCTAAAACCAAGAAGAGGTTTAGGGTTTAGGGTTTAGGGCCCTAAAGCCTCCCTGCCTGGAGAGTATGCAAAGCCCCTGGTTTGATAGCCGGCTGCTGAGCATGCTAAGTCTCTACCCAGACCCCCGGGAGGATCCAAAAAGTAGATCCCTTAATGGGGGGTTCCTATAAAGTACCCTTAGTAGTATAGGGCCCCAAATTAGGGGATCTACTTTCTAGATCCTCCCGGGGGTCCGGGTACCCATAGGCCCCAAAGTAGTTCCTTTTTGGGGTTGATATTTAGAATTCTATACGGTAATCCCCAAAAAGGAACTACTTTGGGGCCTATGGGTACACACCTCCACATTTGCTGAGTTCATGATATTTCTGCCCTGAGCTCTGTGCACCATGAACCCAAATGCAGCGTTCCGCTCGACAAGGCCTTCAAATCGTTCCGTAGACACCAAATTTGAAAGCCATGAAACCACAAGTCCACCGGGGGCTCAGATGGCCCTTTCCGTTCCTTCTGCGAGCGGCGCGCGAGAATGCTGGCACTGACCTCGGGGCTCAGACTTGTTCCTTACCCCCTGACTGAAATGATCACGTTCATTTAGGTCTCAAGCAATGTTATAAAGATAGGCCGAGCCCGCATTTGGGCACAAGTGACTCTATACTTCTGAACTTTTTCCAGGTGTCCTGATGCTAAACCCTGAACCTTGAAACCCTATAAAAGCCCTGTAAGCCCCTATAGAAGCCGCAAAGGAACCCTCATAGAGTCCCAAAAAGCCTCCTCCAAACCTCACTGCCGAGGAGCAGAGCAGTAAAGCGCGAGCAGGAAACTCAGGAAAGATGTGCCTGATCGGTGGGTCAGCCCTAGGGCGTACTATGGGGGCCTTCATAATTAGAATAGGGTTTTGGGGCCTATTATACTATAACTATAATAAGGAACCCCCAAAATAGTGTAGGTAAGCTCTCAGGCCCCTATAGTAGGCTTTCGTCCTAGGGGTCCCTTGAAGGCTTCTCTGAGGCTTTTGGGTAGGGCAGACCCCTTGCTGCAGGTGCTCGCTTCCGCTATGAACATATTCTTCAGCAAGATGTACTTGAGCAAGTTCATGAACCGAAAACAGGCAGAAACGAGGGAAAACAGCGGTTCGCGCCACATAGGCCGGCGGCAGCCAAGTAAGTCCTTCATTGGTAGCTTCCGGTGGTTTTTGACAATGTGGACACTGGATGCCCTAAATCAGGGTCTAGGGTTTTCGGGATTCTACACGCCCCTTGGACCCCAAATCGAAACAACATGTTCAATTACCCCTCAGGTTTCTGCCATGGACTTGACTGAAAACTGAAAAATCTCAGGAGAATGCACGAATATGGTTCGGCTAAGCCTTAAAGCACATAACCTAAGCCCTATAGATCCTAACCCTGACCCACCCCATATACCAAAGAATGACAGCCGAGGCACTGATACTCAGGAAGTAAAGTCCTGCTGCCGTTTGCGAGTTTAAGGTCTGGGGCTTCAGGGCTGAGCGCTCTTGAGTGTCTTTGGAGGGTTTAGGGTTTGAGGGCTTAGGGCTTTCAGGGTGTAGGGCTTCAGGGTTTAAGGGTTTCCACTGTTGGGAGGGTATAAGCCCACACGCTTTATTCATGAGGATCAAGGTTTTATAATCCTTTTCATTGTGAGGTCACGACCTATTATTAATTATTTCGTCGGGTTTGAGGATGCAGCTACAGTATGGGTCCCCTGTTTTGAAGATTCCCACTCAGAACTTGGAGGCATGCTTGACCTAGTAAGTGATCTAGACTCTAGACATGGAGCTATAGGGAGCCCTAAACCCTAAACCCTAATTAAACCCTAAACCCTAATTAAACCCTAAACCCTAAACCCTAATTAAACCCTAAACCCTAAAGTATTCTTCAGGATCGGCATGCGCAGAAAGTAGGCTTCATCGGATAGGGTCGGTCTACAGGTTGATGATTGCGGTTTAGGGTTTAGGGTTTAGGGTTTAATTAAGGTTTAGGGTTTAGGGTTTAGGGTTTCTGAAGAAGGAGCACGAAATCCCAAAACTGAAACCCTAAGGCTCAAAATGGCCAAAACACCTTATATAATATGGTCTTTAGGCCCAAAAGCCTTAAAATATGAGTCCTTAGAGCCTTAGGGAAACCATCCAAAACACAAATCTTGCGTGGTCTTGAGGTATAGTGGGATATCAAGAGTCTCCATTGGAGTTCCTTGATGGGGGTACCTTACAGGATCCTAAGTACAAACTTGGTTGACAAACAAAGGAACGACCATGGATACTATAGGTAGGGTGTTATAGTATAGGGCTTAAGGGTCGGGCGCCAATGAAGAGTGCCCAACTACCTGACAAGTAGGGGCCCTAAATACCGGCTTTTGGTACCTTATCCTAGGGAACACTATAAACCCACAACGGAATTCAACGGAACCCTATGAACCCTCAACAGAAGCCTGTAACACTAAGAACGGAACCCTCCAAAAGCCCTACCACTTGGGTACACCCTGAAGGAAACCCAAGCCCTAAATCCCAAATAAACCCTATACCCCAGATATTCAAGCCTACCTAGAGTCTCCATTGTAGTTCCTTTTTTTGGTTAACCAGTTTTATGGTTAGGATCCTATAATAGAGATTTTGGTTAACCCAAAAAAGGAACTACAATGGAGACTATAGGTAAACCCTAAAGCCCCACCCTTAAACCCTAGTTCAACCTCCCAAGTTCGAAGGTCCTTCTAGGAAGTCCGCCGAATTCGTCGGCAGGCGGAAAGACAGGGAATGCCTGCTTAGGGCTTGTGGGTTTAGTAGGGGGAACAGTTTCGGGATTTAAAGTTTGGGGATGTGAAGCTTTGGATATTAATGTTGCGGCTGCGTAGGGTAAGCTTTGGGATGTTCAGGGACAAGGGCTTCTGCCTCGCACGAGACAAGACTTCAGAACCCGATAGCAATTAGAAAACGGCTCTTACGTTAGGATCAGGGCAGTTCTGTTGTTACAGCAGCCAAAGTAAGCGGAGCAGTCGCTGAGCAACCATCTGTTGCCGCGCGCTGCGAGGGCATGCGCCAATGTCCGCAATCCGCCTTCTGTTTGGTCCTGAAGGTGCGGTCAGCAACCCTCTCGCGTCCGTGGCAGTGGGTGTGTACAAACCGCGGTCCACCATTGCCCATGTTGCAGTTTCCCTTTGGACTGAAGGCCCCTTTCAACCAACGACGTCACTACCCTTGCTCGAACCTTTGCTTCCAGGCGCTCTTCATGGAAGCAAATGCGCCACGCCATGAAGAGGATCTTCATGATCAAGTTTTGCGCGCAGGGCTTCCATGCAGCTGACCAAGCCTTCAACGACAATTCAGCAGGTGTGCATATGTTTCAAAGAACCGAAATGGCACGTACCAAGCAGCATCACTGCGATCCGATGGACGACTGGATCATGGTGGAATTCCCGTCGGCCTCCCATTAAGCGATTGTCCAGTTCAATCTTCATGCCGAGGTTCTCGTGGTCCAGCCAACAAACGCGATAAAATTAGGGTTTAGTCTGACGCAGAGACGTCGGAATTGTTCACACCAAGCCTCCGCCACAATTCCCATCTGCTTGTACTCTCATATACCCGAAACCCCGATTCTGATGAAAAGACCCCTGCAGACGACCCTACAACCTAAACCCTTGTAACAGTAATACGGCATGACTTCCAGCCCTTCTACTCAGGCCCCTATGTATAGAAGGCACGAAGACCCGAAGCCCATATTAAAACAGGAATCTGAACCCCCATTCTAATCATGGCTTTGGGGACCTTAACCCAGAATAGTTAAACAAAAATATAATGTATATATGTATGTATATGTGTATATATATACACACATATAATATATATATTGAGGTATGAACCCTTTTGGGAACGGGGGCCCAGCCCCTTTCAACATTGGAAGGTTTGGGGTTTCAGGGGTCCTTCAAGGAATCTAAAGGGTTCTATAGCAAGGGATCGGTTTAGGGCTTTAGGTTGAGGGCTTGGGATTGTGAGCTTTAGCTGAACCATAGAAAGCAGGGGTTTAGGGCTTAGGGCTGGGATTGTGAGTGAACACATTTGCTTATGAACCATACCCAGACCCCCGGGAGGATCTAGAAAGTAGATCCCCTAATTTGGGGCCCTATACTACTAAGGGTACTTTATAGGAACCCCCATTAAGGGATCTACTTTTTGGATTCTCCCGGGGGTCTGGGTAAGGACTGATACTAACTTAACTGCTCGGCATCTTTCGCCCTCATGCCAAAACAACCCTAAATCCTAAACCCTAAACCCTAAAACCTAAACCCTAAATCCTAAACCCTAAACCCTAAACCCTAAAACCTAAAACCTAAACCCTAAATCCTAAACCCTAAACCCTAAACCCTAAAACCTAAACCCTAAACCCTAAAACCTAAAACCTAAACCCTAAAACCCTAAAACCTAAACCCTAAACCCTAAAACATTCAAGTCTGCAAGCCCCCAAATCCCCAAAAGCCCTATACCCTAAACCTCCCCAAAACCCCCTTAATTAAGGAATATATACCTTAAATCATATTAGGGATCCTTTTTGTAATTTAAGGTATATTCCTTAATTAAGGGGTTTATAGGATCCCTAATATGATTTAAGGTATATTCCTTAATTAAGGGGTTTTGGAGGTTCTGGGTAATAAATCCTCAGCCCACACACACAACACGCCCTTACATATGCCGCCCAGGGACGTGGACACGGCCAACATAAGCGTGGAGACAATCGCGAGGCGCTCCTTTCAGCAAAGCACATGGATCCTAATAGCTATTTTACACCAGAGTATATAGCTACTTTAAACCAAAGTATGTATATACTTACTTTATGGGCACCTGGACCGTTAGGGTTTGAGAGGCATGGTTAGAGAGCTGTGGCGCAAAACAGAAGGAGCAACGAACATGTGCCCCAGAGATTTTCATATTGCTGACACCCTGAGTTCATGTCTTGCTGGCGAGCGGCCGTGGTGGTCGTATTTTAACATCGCTGCCGGCCGCTTTGTAATTAGCTGCATAACCGGTGTTGTGATTTCAGCTGGGGGGGGGGTCAACGATTTGTGCAACAAGTGGAGAAAGAAATTTATCCAAACAACCCCAAAACCCTAAACCCATAACCTAAACAAGCCTAAACCCTTAAATTTAAACAACCCTAAAGCCTGGTGGAGAAAGATACTTAGGGTTCAAGGCCTAGCCTTTCCACTAGAAATTCCGATGACCCACCAGGCACTAAACAACCCTGAACCCTGAGTTGCGACTAGGGTGACCCTCTCAGCCTCTCAATAAGGTCCCTTTTAAAGAAAGCCAGAAGTAGGGTTAAGAATGGTTCCCTTTAAGGTGTCTCCCTAATGCTACCGAGGACTCAGGGTCCAAAGGACCTGAAAATGTACATGTAGGAACCTGATTAAGAAGCCTTGGGTATGTATTGGGGTTCTTTAGATGAAGCCGAATATTTTTGGGGTTCTGCGGCCAGGATTTCTTAATCAGGTTCCTACGTTAATTGGGCACTTGGGTTTAGGGTAGTAGCTTTGTATGTAAGCCTTTGGGAGAGTATATGATTATTAGGTACTTGGACCCTTTGGGGAAAGACCGCACAAAGATTCTCTCCTTCAACGCGCTCAGTATTTTCGATATAAACCAACTAGCCCTACACGGCTCTAAGCACTCATATTTTGAGGTTTGTGGGCCCGAAAACCAAACTATATGATTACACGAAAATTTCAGCTAATTAGTTTGAGCCTTAGGCAAAGACTGGACTAAGAGGCCAACCACAGAAACCCAAACAAGCCTAGAGTTCCCATCTCAGCAACCCCCAAACATAAACAAATCCCAAAAAACATGGTTTAAAACCCTAAACCCTAAACCCTAAACCCCTAAACCCCTAAACCCCTAAACCCTAAACCCGTTTAGGGTTTTAGGGTTCAGGGCCAGTCCCTGAACTCATGAACTCGTAACGGCTTCAACGCTAGACCCTGTGCGCCTGCACGATCACCGAGGCCCCGATGGCTTGCTGTACATCGTTTCTGAACAGGTTCGCCTGCGCGGCTTCAGGACTTTGGGGTTTCCATTTAGGGTTTAGGGTTTAGGGCTTAGGGTTTAGGGTTTAGGGTTTAGGGTTTAGGGCTTAGGGTTTAGGGTTTAGGGTCATTACCCTAAGGCTCAAACTGGAACAGAAGCATGATATGGTCTTTAGGCCCAACAGCCTTAGAATATGAGTCCCTAGAGCCTTAGAGTTAGGGTTCATGTCTTTGGGTTTCCCCAAAATAGTATGGGTAATTATTCAGGCCCCTATACCTACATTAGGGTTTAGGGTTTAGGACTCCCAGCCAGCCGGTGGGGGTTAAGGGTTCCTTTAAGGGTTATAAGGGTGGCTATAAGAGCTCCCCTTAGGGGTTTCTGTACGGGTTTGGGGTTTAGAGGTTGGCTTGCTTGCTCCGTTCCGCCCGGTTTAGGGTCAAGGGCTTGTTTTCGGGTTCAGGGTTTAGGGTTTACACTTTGGCGTTCAGGGCTAGAGCACAAACCGACAGCAAGGGTTGAGGGCTTGGGGACCTTTAAACAACCCTAAACCCTGAACTCTAAACCTTAAACCCCAAACCCTAAACCCTGAACCCCAAACCGCAAACTTTCCTTTGGAGTTGCGTCTTCTTCTAGCTGTACAGCATGGTTGGCGCTGGGTCGTGGAGCGACTCTACAGCATGAAAGCCAGAAAAGCCTCAAACCTTACACCACAAACCCTAAACCCCGGACCCCCTACGATTTTTCCGTTTCTACCGTTGAAGATCCGCCTCGTGGTTTGGAATCGACCTCACATCAGAATTAATGCTTGAGGCTTGGAGCTTAGGGCTTTCAGTTTAGGGTTTACGGTTTAGGGTCTAAGGTTTAGGGTTTATGGCTTACCTGTAGGCTCGTACCCTACCCCTTTTTTTGAGGGTATCTACTTTTCTATATAACAGATCCTAACCACAAAACTAGGTATTCTACAAAAGGGATAGGGTATGAGCCTCTAGGTAGAGTTTAGGGTTTGGCGCTGAGGCTCTGAGGACCCAAGTCTTAAGGCTTGGGGCCCAAAGACCTGGGGGTAAGGGTCAAGTGACCTGCTGAGTATTATAGGGGCCTTAGTGATTAGACTAGGGTTTTGTGGCATATACTTATAATAAGGAACCCCAAAATAGCATTGGTAATTATTAAGGCCCCCATAGTAGCTCGTATAACTTACGATCCAGATAGTCCGACTTCACGTGCCGATGACCCTGCTTACAACCTACTTTCTGCGCTCCCGTGCAACTAAAACACAAAACTCTAAACTGTAGCAAGCCAATGTAGGAACCTGATTAAGAAACGTTGCGCCTTTGCTGAGTTTTTAATATGAATTTTATTATTTTGGGTAAGAGGCCCAGGGTTTCTTAATCAGGTTCCTACATTAGTTGCTTCCTGGATCCCACGTTGTAGTACCCCTCTGTGGATAATCCATTGGGTGGTCAGGATTCCTATGATGAGAAAACAAGGCAACCAACAAAAGTAGCACATTGCAGTGTCTAGGTAGAATAGGGGCCTTAATTCGAACAGTGTTTTGCGGTACATTATAGCATATTTTGTAGGGACTACACGAGGGCGCTATCACCAATTATTCCTGGACACTTATAAGACTCTCTGGCAACGCTCATAAAAACCTGTATTACGACAATTACTAGTAGTTCTATTCACCTTCACCATCCACCGAGTGTTTGGAAAGCCTGAGCGGTGACGATGTGCTGCCGCCGGAATTGCCGGCTCTGCTGCAGATTCCTGAGACGAGTTTTTCAGTCGAGAATGTCCCTGGCCCTTTAGCCCTGTGAGCATCTTTGAGCCCTAAACTCTAACCTTGACTAACGTGCGGGGCTTTAGGGCTGATATCGAGGCTTAGAAGATTCCCGAGATGCACGTGACAGTAGCTGAGGGGTTGAGTACCCTAACCAAGAAAAAGGGTAACCTTCTGATTATGGTAGGGCTATGTAAGCCCAAAGAGGTCAAAAGTCATCCACCCAGCCCCAAATGTAGGGTTTAGGGTCGAACCGCAAACCCGAAACCCTAAACCCCTAAACTCGAAACCCTAAACCCCTAAACCCTAAATCCGAAACCCTAAACCCCCAAACCCTGGCATTATGAGAACACAGTTCTCGGTGAATGTCAATCCCGTAGTCTCTGATGTGCAATTACTTCATCCAGAGTCAGTGTGGTCAGCGTCCAGGTGAGCTTACCGGCAAGCTCAAGAGGGCTGACTTAATTCGTAAGTTTCATTCGTAGTGGACCCATAAGTCTTGGTGCTTCTGGATCGTCCGTGTGGCGTCGTGCTTAAACCCTAAACCCCAAAACCCTAAACCGTAACCCCTGAACCCTAAACCCTAAACCCCCCTAAACCCTAAACCCTGAACCCTAAACCCCTGAACCCAAAGCCCCAAAAGGCCCAGTGCCCGGAACAGGCCCAGGGTCAGGTTCTGGAAGAAGTTGCTTCGGTTGTAGCCTCGGGGTTGAAGGTTTAGGGTTTAGGAGTTGAGGGGTTTCGGCTTTAGGGGTTTAGGGGTTTAGGGGTTTAGGGGTTGAGGGGTTTAGGGCTTAGGGGTTTAGGGGTTTAGGGCTTAGGGTCTGTAAGGGTTCAGGGTTTAGGGCTTTGCGGTTATAGGCTAGGGTTTAGGGTCTGTAAAGGTGAAGCTTGCGCAGCGGTTTTTCGGACATCATGGAGTTTAAACGGATTCTATAGGGTGTCGGTTGGAGCTTACAGGTTCGATGTATCTCCACCTTTCGGCCTTCCAGCCGTACATGCGACTACCCTCACCCCTTCAACTAGAAATAGTCACAGGAGAGCATGTCAGGCTTGAGCTTGTTGTGTTGTACCTATGTAGGGCTTAGCTAGAGCGAGGCAGCAGTCTGACTTTTCCCATGGCACATGTCCAGGCTCCTGGGCACCTTGCTTCCAAGTGTTTGCGCTGCTTGAGTCAGAAGGGCTCTTCCAACAAACCCATACTGCCCGCCAGTGTTATCGAAGCAGTGGCCATGACGGTTGCACAACGACACCTTGGCAATACTGACCATAATTTTGGCCCGCTCGCATAATAGACAACCAGGTGATTCCACAAGGGGTCATCATGACGGAAATCTTTATCGTAAGAACAGTGAGCATAGTGAAAGTAGAAGCCGTACTAACGGAAGTACTTAACATGTCAATTTAACCTCACAGAAAAGAACAATGGACAACAAACCTAATCCTTGAGGCGCCGCAGTGCATCAGTGCATCAGTTGAGTACTCGTTAAACTAACCACACACTAAACAGTGGCACAGCGAAACCTAACATAAGCCTTAAACCGTAAAACCAAAACCCTTTCAGTCCCAAACCATTCCAGTCCTAGCTCCCTACCCTTCAGAAAGGCCCACGAGACATTTCGCCTCCTCAATAGGGTTTACGGTGGAGGGCCCAGGGTCCTCGCGGCCTTAAGCCTTGATTAGTTATTATATACCTTAACTAACCCTACCTTAACCCTGAAGAACCTACCTTTTTGAGGACTTATATAAGGAAATCATAATAAGGAACCCTAAAAACGTAGGTTCTTCAGGGTTAAGGTAAAGCCCAAACCCTAAGCCCTGAAGCCCAAACCCTAAAGCCCAATGCCCGTAACGCACCCCCACAACCCTAAAGCCTAATGCCCGTAACACACCAGACCCACATTGCAAACGCCAGGAGCCGATAATGTTCCCGGCCGCGGCCGCCGCAGCACCGACAGCCGCTGCTACGTCCATGGCTTTGCTACGGCAGGTTTAAGCCACTTTAGGGTTTAGGGTGAAGGAGGTTTTACCGTTGTGTTCGCTGTTCTTGGTGGGTTTGGGAGTTTTTTTCTGAACCGGTTCTTGGGGCTTTAGGGTGGTTAGGGGGGTTTAAGGCTCGGGCCTAGGGTGTCGGGCTGTTGAATTCGGCAGGCTGCACCGGATTTGCTCATTGTCTTTGGAACAGCAACCTTTCAGGTTGCAGGGCTTTGAGGCTATAGCACCTCCACTCAAAGGAGATCAATTCGGAACATCGAAAAGGTCAGGGTCATGATTCTCCGTTGCACACCCGTCTAGGGTTTGCCTCTACTTTGAGATTTTCGGGTTGTTGCGCTTAGGGATTCCCCAAGCTTCGCTTAGGGATTCCCTAAGCTACCCTGTGAACCGGAGCTGGCGGGCAGGTTCCAATGCTTCAGGACTTGATTGGTCTCTTGGCTTCCCTTAAACTGCAGAGCTTAGAGGTTTGGGGTTTAGGGTTTTGGGGTTTTGGGGTTTTGGGGTTTAGGGTTTAGGGCTTAGGGGCTTAGGGGCTTAAGGGGTTTAGGGTTTAGGGACTTAGGGGCCTAGGGTTTAGGAATTCTAGGGCTGCTGCAGGGCTTGGCACTCGGGGTCCTAGCTGTTTGTTTGGACTAGTTGATGAGCTGATCGCCCCGCCCCAAGGCCACCCATACTGCTGATGGACAAAATCCTGCATTACCCATTATAAGGAATATACCATAATTCCCATAGTTTAGGGTCCTTAGGGTCATGCTGGATTTTGTCCATCAGCCGTATGCAGCAACAGTAGCATGCAAGCTGTCTGTAGGTTGTGCGCACCCAAGCCCCCAAGACCAAAGCACCTACGATCAAAACCTGCTCGGAAGTCAGCAATGTCGGCACTAAAGAGGTTCTTACACAGCTTGGACTGGGGTGTTCAAGTCTGCTAAGCTACAGTGGCAGAGAATTCTATCTGCCATGCTGGTTAACTGGGCTTTTAAGTAACCAGGGGAAAAAAGGTATAAACTTTTATTTCATAGTGGTTCCTTTTAGAAAAAAGTATTAAAGTATGGTACTCCAAAGCCCAGGTAAGTAAGAGTACCTTAACCTGGGATTATAATTGCCCATAAGCATAGTTACCTTGTTTATAAGCCTAGTTACTAAGTCCCATAATGCCAATTCCGTCTCCAGCCGACCGCACGTCGCTCCTATTTGCCGTAGCCTCAGTCTCGGGGCTCGAGACCTGCACTCGGAACCCTAAACTGAACCCTAAACCCTAAACCCTAAACCGTTAAAGTTTAGAGTGCAGCAGCCTGTCATCAAACCCACTGTCCCGTAGAGACTCTACACAGCCTTCAACCCCAAACCCTTTAATTTTAGGGCCGGCATCTTGGGGCTTTGGGTTAAAGCTCATTTCATAAACCCCAAGCTGCCCGATTAGGGTTTAGAAGTCTGAGAACATGCCTCACTCAACCTTAGACCTTGAACCGACAAATCAGCCGGTTTCAGGTTTGCGGATGTAATTGGAGGCCTCAAAAGGTGGGACGAAGGTAGGTAGGATGAAGGATCCCTTGTACAAGGACTCTTATTTGGGGATTAACCCCCCCTGCCTTCATCCTACCTTTCGAGGCCCCTGAACTATGAGACCTGCAAAGCCGAAGCGCTAAACCCGCTAGACATCCTTTGCAAAATCCTTGTATTAACACGTATAGAACCTGATACAAAACTTTAACTTTGGAAAACCGTATAAAACCGTTTTATAAACCAACGGAACCTTCACAGAAAATCGAGCCCCTATCCCTAAACCCTAAACCCTAAAATCGTCCCCTCAAGGACACAGATGGCCGGGCCCGGCACACGCCGTGGATCCAGTCACTGTCGCCGGCCTCGGCGCTCCACCCAGCCGGCCACACGTTTTGGGGCTTAGGGTTTAGGGGTTTAGGGTTTAGGGCCTAGGATTTAGGGGCTTAGTGTTTAGGGTTTTGGGATTTACGGCAATTGAATCTCAGTTCTTGAGATTAAAGCTCAAGCGGGGCAAGCTTTAGAATCTTGAATTTACCGCGATGCCGAAGCTTTCAACTTGGGAATTACGAGGTCCAAGGTCGGGGGATAAGGCTGAGGGTCTGAAGGATTGGAATTACCCAGAGACTCCAAAACCCCTTAATTAAGGAACGTACCTTAAATCATAGTAGGGATCCTATTATAATTCAAGGTATATTCCTTAATTGAGGGGTTTGGGAGTCTCTGGGTAGAGGTGCGGCACTTGCATCTGAATTGGAATCAGAGTCTGTTCCCTGAGGAAAGTTTACGGTAGCTGGTAGCTTGTCTGGAACAAACACTATAAACAAAAAACGCAAACTATCTATAGTCTCCATTGTAGTTCTTTTTTTGGTTCACCAAAATCTCTATTATAGGATCCTAGCCATAAAACTGGTTAACCAAGAAAAGGAACTACAATGGAGACTCTAGGTATCTGTTAAACCAACCCGACATCCTGCACTCTACATCTTCGACCCAGAACCTTAAACCCTAAACCCCAAACCCCTCTGGCCCACATGAATTGAGGAATACTAGTGCTAGCTGTTCCGCCCCCAAATACTAAGTAAGGGCAGTTCTGTAGGGTAGAGGGCAAGGGGTTTGGAGCTAAGGATCAGAGTTTAGGAACCGCGTGCGATAAACACTAAACGTAAATCCCTATAAACGCTAAATCCCCAAATACAAACCCCGAAGACGTACTCTTCTGGAGGACGACGGGCAAGCGGCACGACATTCCAAGTGTGCAAAGGCCATGAAGACTCCGTTCAATGCCGGCTGAGCAAAGTGCAGCGGTCTCCTAAACACCCTTGCACATCCTTGAAAAACTAGCACGAAACATCAACACAACCCTGTTGCCCCTTAAAACCTAAAGCCCTAAACCCACAGGAAACCCTGGCTAATTTCAAGAACCCCCTGTGAGCCAGGGCCCTTGTGGGGGCTGGGTGGGTGGTCATTCAAGGGCAGGGTTGACTGTCTGGTTCTTAGTAGGGAATAGGGTTCCTTTAAAGGTTCCTTTAAGGGTTGCTATAAGGGCTACTATAGGGGTTTAGGGTTCTTAGTAGGCTGTCTGGTTCTTAGTAGGGAATTGGTTATGGGGACGACTATAGGGGACCTTAAGGGACTACTATAGGGATCCATTCCCCCACTCACTACTAAGCACCAGACTGTCGAGGCTCTCGGGTTCAGGAGATGAGCTGAGGGTCCAGGAGTGGGTAGCCAGAGAGACTCCCAATCCCCTTGACTAAGGAATATACCGTAAACCCTAAACCCTAAACCCTAAATAAACGCCTAACCCTAAACCCTAAACCCTAAACCCTAAATAAACCCCTAACCCTAAACCCTAAACCCTAAAGCCTAAACAAACCCCTAACCCTAAACCCTAAACTCCCAATCCCCTTGATTAAGGAATATACCTTCAATTAGAATAGGATCCACAGGGCTCCTTAAGGGATGTATGAGGGTTCTATAAAGGAGTTATAAGGAATGTATGCCTTGAAATTCCCTAAACCCTAAACCCTAAACTCCAGGGTTGCTTGGGGCGGTGCCGCTAGAAACAGGTCGCAGGACCTGCGTCGCTAGCAATGCGGATTTGGGGCTTAAGGCTCAAGGTTAGTCGGATTCATGGCTTAGGGTTTAGGGTTTAGGGTTCGTAGGATTTTTGGCTGCGGGCCAGGGCTAAGAGTTTAGGGCTTAGGTTTAGGGTTGTTTGTTAACTGCGAGGGCTTCGGGTTGGGGCCTTTTGGTGCAGAGCTTGCGGCTTAGGATTTGTGGCTGCGCAAGCTCATAAGGTTTAAAAACGCATTTAAGGGTTTGGGGTTTAGGGTTTAGGGTTTAGGGGTTTGGGGGTTAAGGGTTTGGGGTTTAGGGTTTAGGGGTTTGGGGGTTTAGGGTTTGTTTTAAACACTGGTTCCTCGGTAGGGTTTTTTCTTCGGGTTCTACCATGGGTTCGATAAGAGATCTTCAGGGGTCTATTGGGTTCCCAAAGACTCCAAAACCCCTTAATTAAGGAATATACCTTAAATCACAATAGGATCCATAATATGATTTAAGGTATATTCCTTATAGATCCCTTTAAAGATCCCTTTAATTAAATAAGCCTTTAAGGAACCCTAGGTCTAAGGTATATTCCTTAAATCATATTAGATCCTATTATAATTTAAGGTATTTTCCTTAATCCCCTCATAGAACCCTTATAGATCCCTTTAAGGAGCCCCTTAAAGGGTATATTAGTCTATTCCTTCATTAAAGGCTTTTGGAGGCTCTGGGTTCCCACGCTCCAAAGGGAAGCCTCGGGTTACGGTTGATTCATAGGGACCCTTAGGGGGGTAGGGGGGAGGGGGGTAGGGGACTATACTTCCTGAAATAGGCCTTATTAGGTCCTTATTATGGGCATTAAGGCCCCCTACCCCCCCTCCCCCTACCCCCCTAAGGGTCCCTATGATTGATGGACAAAATCCTGCATGACCTTAAGGACCCTAAACTATGGGAATTATGGTATATTCCTTATAATGGGTAATGCAGGATTTTGTCCATCAACAGTAGGAGTATCGAACTGTGAGGCTTCATTTAAGGGTTTGGGGTTTAGGGTTTAGGGGTTTAGGGTTTAGGGTTTAGGGGGTTAGGGTTTAGGGTTTAGGGTTTAGGGTTTAGGGTTTAGGGGTTTAGGGTTTAGGGTTTAGGGGTTTAGGGTTTAGGGTTTAAGGGTTTAAGGGTTTAGGGTTTAGGGTTTAGGGGTTTAGGGTTTAGGGTTCAGGGTTTAAGGGTTTAAGGGTTTAGGGTTTAGGGTTTAGGGGTTTAGGGGTTTAGGGTTTAGGGAGGATCATGGGACTTAGTAACAAGGGTTATAACTAAGGTAACTATACTTATAGTTGCTTGTAACTCCATTTAGGGTACTTCTAACCTTACTTACTAAGTCCCGTGATCCTCCAAGAAGATCATATACCAGATCCTATGGGAGTTTCCGAAAATAGGGACCCTAATACACTACCCTAAAAAGTACGATCCTTATTATAGGGACCCCCAAATAAGGTACCCCTAATTTTCGGAAACTCCCATATAAGTCTTCCGGGACATTTTGAACTTCTCAATGGCAAAAGTCAGAGCTCTTTGAAGTGTACTTGGCGGGTTCTGGTGAACCCCGAACCCTAAACCCTAAACCCTACAAAAGCCTGGCTTGTAGGCATTCGAAAGATCGGCTCATCCGACCCTAAAGTTCCATGTGCCCATATACCCAAAGGGGCCAAAGTAATTACCTAATTAGGGTTCCTGTAAATCAGGGTTACTAGAAGGGTCCCTTTAAGGGCTTTGGCTTCTTTGAGGTTCGGTTTAGGTTTCAGGGTACCTATGTCGTAGAATGTAGGGTTTCAAATTTAGCAATTGCTAGCATGACTTGGGGAAGTACCCCCATAACAGTACCTGGGACCTTCTTGGGATAGTATATCTGGGCTTTTAAGTAACCAGGGAGAAAAAATATAAACTTGTATTTCAGAATGGTTCCTTTAAGAAAAAAGTATTAACGTATGGTACTCCAAAGCCCAGATATACTTGAGTACATGGACCCCGGTTCCTGAGGAGAGGCTCAAGGAGTTCGCACTTGGCGGCTGTGGTGCTATACGGGAGTTTCCGAAAATAAGGGGTACCGTATTTGGGGTCCTTATAATAAGGATCCTACTACTTAGGGTATAATAAGGATCCTACTACTTAGGGTACTATATTCGGATCCCCTATTTTTGGAAAACCCCCATACGAAGATCCAATGCCGTCACCGACTCGGCGAGACCAGTGCTAGAACCCACCGCTTGTGCCTCGCTCGAGATGAACGGCCTAACGTCTCCGCGTCCCCATAAACCAACAAACCAGGAGGCCACCCTCCGAGAAGAACCCTAAAATCCCGAATATCTCGATACTCGGTCGCTCGCCATGACACCTTGCAAGCCGGGTACACATGCACAAGCGGGCTATTGCAGAAAACCATCCCTCAGGATCTCAGGGAAAGCCTCTAAAGCACTTTGTGCTTCCGGCTGGTCTGCCCATGTTTCACCACTTGGAGGTTCATGGGTAGTTATAAGTAGGGTTATAGGTCCCCTAATATGGTTTATAACTAATTATAGTTATCCCACCTTATGGCCCCATAATAACTACCCATGAACCTCCAAGCAAAGGGAACTCCGGATGTAATCTGCTGGCCCAAGTCGCTTTTCCCTCTGAGCCGTGCGCCTTGCCTTCGGCTCAAGCAAGAAACGCCCGAAGGAAGGGCACTGGCCCTTGACTACACGTAAAACCTGAAAACTACACCCTAAATCCCGAAAACGATCAACTCAAAAACCTAAACCCTGAAACC
This sequence comes from Symbiodinium sp. clade A Y106, assembly GCA_003297005.1. Taxonomy (NCBI): domain Eukaryota; class Dinophyceae; order Suessiales; family Symbiodiniaceae; genus Symbiodinium; species Symbiodinium sp. clade A. The sequence goes on along the minus strand of BGNK01002332.1, from coordinate 55,890 downwards.
GCAACACCCGCGATATCACTCAAACCACACTACATGATACAGTAAACCCCATAAAGTTGGAAGCCGGATTAAGGCCAAATAGTGCTGGGATTCCTTATACATTACTCTTAAGGATTGAGGCTATTGGGTTTCCAACATTGGGCTTCTACTGTAATGTCAGTTCACAAAAGATCCGGGTGCCAGGCTGCTGCATCGCCTCTTCCCGCTGAGTACTCTCGAAGATTGCCTGCCGAAGAATCCGTAGAGCTTAGGATCTGTCAGGGATTACCTTAACCCTGAATATCCTACCCTTTTATGGTTCCCGTTTTAGGGTTTAGCTTAACCCTGAATAACCTACCTCTTTATGGTTCCCTATTATGATTTCCATATATAAGTCCTTAAAAAGGTTAATCCGGGTTAAGGTAGGGTTTAAGGCTTAGGTCCGCTTAGGTTCTAGGGTTCAGGGTTTAAGGTTCAGGGTTTCAGGTGTAGGGCTTCGGGTTCAGGGATTGGGGTTTAGGGTTTGGGGTTTAGGGTTTAGGGCTTCGGGTTCAGAGATTGGGGTTCAGGGACGTTGCAATTGGTGCTAAGCTGCAAAGACGCGTGTTTCAGGGCTTTTGGGCGCAAAGACCATACCATGTAGGCGTTTGGGCCATGCTGGGCCTTAGGATGAGGGTGATCATAAGGGTTCTAAGGGTTGCACTATACCGGGCCCTTAAACGCAAAACCCTGAACACTGAGTTTAGCGAGTTTTAAGGTCTAGGGGCTTTGGAATTCAGGCCATCCTGCTGCCACGGGTTCATGTCATGTTTCACTTAGAGTTTCAATTGAGGGTTTAGAATTCAGGGTTTACGATTCAAGGCTTACGGCTTCGGGGTTCAGGATTTAAAGCTTAGGGTCTAGGTAGTCTAGGTGTAGGCTTTGGGGCTGAGGTCCTCGAGGTCTTGGTCTTCGTAATACCAGTGGTTGCTGAACAGCATATATCTTAGGTTCCTGAGTAGCCCCTTTAGGATAAGGGTATCCTTTTTCTCACTATTCGGCTGTAGTAAGGGACCTTAAAATACAAAGGGCATAAGGCAAGTATCCAAGCTAACTAACCAACCAACTCGCTATCACAGAAACGAACATCATCTGCCGCACCATAAAAACTGACAGTATATGAACGTGAACAATATACCATACCACAGAAGGTGTAATATGTATGTATATATATATACATATATATATATATATATATGTATATGCGTATGTATGCATGTATGTATGTATGCATGCATGCATGCCTGCCTGCCTGCCTGCCTGCCTGCCTGCGTGCGTGCNGCGGGCGGCGGGCGGGTGGGTGGGCGGGCGGGCGGGCGCGCGCGCGCGCATACGCCTGCTCGTGCGTGCTTGCATGTGTGTATGTAAGTATGTACGTACGTAGGCAGGCTGGCTAGGTATGTAGGTAGGTAGGCAGGTAGGTATGGGTATCTATCTATATATATATATATATACACACATGTATCTATATATGTATATATATATATATGTATGTACACAAATGCCATGCTACAGGTCAGGTCTGACAACCTGATGATAACAACAGCCACAGTGGATACTGGCATCCTCCGCCTTTAACCGACACACTGAAGTGCGGTTCCTTTTAGGGCTGAGGGTTCCAACAGGGATTCCTGAAGGACGGGTCTGGAGCTCAGGATTGGGGTTTAGGAATTATGATCCCTGCAAACTGTGTGCGTTAGACAACTAAGTAAAGGATGAGGGGAGTTAGATATTGTAGGTGATAGGTATAGTCTGGCTATAAATGCCCCAAGTGTCGTTGGCGCAAAATTCTGACTCAACCTCTTACCCACTTACGAAGCCCCCTTGAATCTCCACTCGTAAGTGCTGCAACAGCTGCTACAAAACCTGGTAAGCTCCTAAACCTGAAACCTTGCAAAGTCCAAACCTTGCACACTAGTAGCCCTACAACCTCCACCAGTCCAGGAACCCGCAAACCCTACCCAGCATAGCCTCAAAAGTCCAAGTACCACATACTCATATACTCCCCCATGCGAACCTACTGTTTCTATCCAGATCCCAACTACCTCATAACTACCCGAAGGGTTGTCAGTAACACTTTGGGGGGGAAGACTTTCGAAGACCCCCAAAGAGACCCAATGACTCTTTGGAGGAGATTCCGGGCTATCCCAAAGAATTTTTGAAAGGGCTCCTTTTTGAGTCTGCATGACGCGTATCCCAAAGATTTAGGCTTTGGGGTTTAAGGTTTAGGGTTTCCTTTCAGGGATCTATAAGGGTAGGGTTTAGGGTTAAGGGCTTTAGGGTTTAGGGTGGTTTAGGGTTTAGGGTTTGACTGTCTGGTGCTTGGTAGGGAATGGGGGAATTTATCCCTATAGTCCCTATATACCCATAATAGTCTCCATAATATATTCCCTTAAGAACTAGACAGAAGATTTAGGATTTAGCCTGGGGGTGCATACTGTAAGGGCCTGAATAATTCGAGCAGGGTTTTGGGTTGTGTTATACTATGAATATAATACGGACATCCCAGAACAGTATTGGTAATTTTTTGCGGCCCCCATATCACTTTAGACCCGTCGGAAAAAAGCTCCCTAAAACCGAAACCCCGAACCAGACAGCGCAGTGACTGGAGGCTCTTGTCCACGCAGCTCGAGGCATTGTTCATGAGGCATCCGCTTTCACAAGCGCTAATGACGGCGTTGAAGGAGATAGCTCCTGGAAGAAGGCTTTTGCGGCTTCAGGGCCAAAACCGGGTTTTCGGATTCAAGCCTTACGGTTTGGGAGTGAACGAACTTGAAGCTGATTCCGAAACCCTAACTAAGCCCTAGCCGCCCCCGTATAAGATCGTACACGCACAGAGATATACATAGATCTCGATATATATATATATATATATATGTACACGCATATATATATATATCAGATGTAATTTTCCCGAGATCCATACAAACATACACTCAAACTTCCATACTTACATGCATCCATCCATCCGTCCGTCCGTCCGTCCGTCTGTCTGTCCATCCATCCATCCAGCCAGCCAGGCAGCCAGCCAGCCAGCGAGCCAGCCAGCCCTCCGTCCATCCATCCATCCATCCATCCATCCACCCACCCGCCCACCCATCCACCCATCCATCCATCCATCCATCCATCCTTCCATCCATCCGTATACACATACATGCATGCATACATGCATACTTACTTGCCTACTCACTTGCTTACTCACTTGCTTACTGAATTGCTTACTTACATACATACACACATAACTCATAACATACCTAGGCTTTTTGAAGCCCAACATATGCCGCCAAATAAACGTACTTTACAAAACAAGTACATGGGTAGTTGGACGAGGAACGCATGAGATTCGGTGTGGGATTCTTTTGACTCCAAGGCTCCGCAGCTCACCCCGTACCCCTAGATCCAGCCTGGGAGGATCCAATAAGCAGAGCCCTTAAGCAGGTTCTGATAGAGTTTCCGGGATCTACTTTTTAGATCCTCCCGGGATTGTGGGTAATGACAGCCCTCGAATCGAACCCGTCTAGCATCCCTGATCAAGCCCGTAAAGGAATCCTGCAAGGAAACCCCCAAATCCTAAACCCCAAGCCCTAAATACTAGACCCGGAGCCCTAAACCTTAAACCCTAAGTCCTGAACTATAAACCCTACTTGGAGGTTCATGGGACCTAGTGGCTTACAGACTTACAATTACAAGTACATTCACTGGAGCTCTAACCAATTACAAGTATAGCTACCTCTCTTATTATCCCGGTCACTAAGTCCCAGGAACCTTTGTCCCAAAGGGTCCAAAGAACCTTTATAGTAGAATGTAGGGTTTCTATATTATTAGGAATTACTACTATGATTTGGGGAAGTATCCCCGATAACAGTAGCAACCTTTGGGTTTGTATAAACCCTAGGTTCCCCAGTAGCCCCTTAATAATAAGGGTATCCTTTTTCCTACTATTCGGTTTTAATACGGGAACCCAAAAAGAAAAAGGGTAAAAGGGTACTACTGGGGAACCTAGAACCTCAAAGCAGCCCCGCCTGGCCGCGGGACCTTTGGCGAGGACAGGAGCGCCAGTAAAGCGCGGCGCCAGCGTGCCGAGCGTGCGAAGGCAGTGAGCGCCTAATCTAGGGGCCTAAATAATTAGAATAGGGTGTCCTTTAAAGGGATCCTTAAAGGTCTATAGGGGAGCTATAATTAGTAGGGTTCTATAGTATAGGGGCGTTAATAATTGGAAAAGGGTTTGGAGGCACATTAAACTATAATCATAATGAGGAACCCCCACAATAGTATTGGCAACTATTTAGGTCCCTATAATAGAGAGTGGGTTGAACTCAAGGTTCAGGGTTGAGGGTTTAGGGCTGAAGGGTTTTGTAAAGAATTCTAAGTTTTAGGGTTTAAGGCTTAGGACAAAGGGGGTCGCAAAAAAATCTACAGTTTAATTGGGGTTAAAGGTTTAGGGCTGAGGGGTTTCGCCAAGCTTTAGTAGGGTGCATGAGGGCTTACAAGGGTGATCAGAATCAAGCCAAGGTGGTAGATTCGTACAACTTATCGTTACTTGAAGGTTACGGGGCTTAGCAACTGGGGTTGTAAATAAGGTAATTATACTTATATGTACTTATAACTTATAACTCTAATGTATCTAACTATAACCTTCCTTGCTAAATCTTATGATCCTCCAAGTATCGTTAGGAAATCAGTGTGGTTGAAAAACACAGTGTGTGTGTGTCCCGCGCCCCCAAAAATGAGAAACCCCTAAACCCTAAATAGAACTCAAAAGCCCAAAGCCTAAACCACGAACCCCACACCCTGCACCCTTAAGATAAGCAAACTGCTCCCAGCCTCATAGCAACCCTTACAGAACTCTGCAAAACACTGCAAACCCTTATAAAACCGGACAAAAGCCTGTGACACCGGATAAACGAGGGTTTAGGGCTTACGATTTAGGAAAACCATCTAAACTACACAGAGTCCAGATGCTGCATTCAGAGTGATCGCGTTCCGGCAAAGGCCTCGTGAAGGGTGCCAGAACGGTTTTTTGTGGTCTTGGGTTTTGGGCTTGTGGGATTTGGCGCTGTTTGTGCTTTTGGGTTTTGGTTACAGGGTTTCAGGTTCCTTGAAGGGCTTTCGTAGTGGTTCGATGAGGTATCTGCACTGGGTGCAAGTTGTAGGCTTCAGGGCTTTTGAGGCTTTACCTTTTCTTTAGTAACCAGGTCTTTACACCGATGTTGTGCTTGAGGCTCAAGACTTCAGGGTCAGGGATATAGGGAATTCGACCAACCCTCAAACCCTAAACCCTAAACGGCTGAAGCCGTAAGCCCGCAGACCCTAACATGAAGAAGTGGCTCCCGTCAGCTTTAGTTCCGGAAGCTGCTGGTTTGCTTTGGGAGGGGTGGTCACAGGTCACTACGGCACTACGGCTGCCCGAAGAAACACACAGAGCCTCCCAAACCCTTTAATTAAGGAATATACCTTAACACATATTATGGATCCTATTATGATTTAAGGTATATTCCTTAATTAAGGCTTTAAGGGGTTTTGGAGTCTCTGGGCACCACTAAACGGGATGCCGCACAGAGCAAAAATCCTACTCGAGCATAATGAGCCCTAAACCGTCACTTTCCCATCTTAGGCCATAGCAAACCCCAAACCCTAATCCCGAAACCCCGGAGCCTGCGGCAGCAGCAGCCTCAAACAGGTGCGACGCACAACGCCATCTTGCCGAATTTCCTTGTAAGGCGCGATAACTGTGGCACAAGCAACTGCAGTCTGCTAGTAATGTGGCTCTCACAATCACGAGTAGTATCTTGTTATTACTATGAGCATCACTACTATTATCAAAATTCGTATTGGTGTTCATATTCGTATTAGCATTAGTATGGGAATTAGTATTAGTATTTAGTATGAGTACTGGCATTAGTATTGGAATACAAGTACTTGGTATTGTTAGTTATTGTTAGTTATTGCTACCAGTAGCATTATTGATACTATTAGTATAACAGTTCTTTTTGTTTCGAACCTGTCATTATTACTACTCGTATTTGTCTGGGGTTTAGGAGAGGCTTGCTACGTCCCGTACAGGCAGGAGGCTTCCAACGTAATGATTACAATATATAGTAAGTAGTAGCCCACCCTAGCACACTCATAGCACTCCAGAACTTGCACAACGTTACCCGTACCAGACAGGAGAAGGGATGTATAGTTTGTTTCAGGTTCGATGGTTTCGGAAAATTTATATATACCCTGGTATAAACTCATGAAAGGTTGATCATGAACAACAAGTGCTAACCTCATCCAGCTCCACGCTCCAGGAACCAAAGTACATTCCAACATGTTATCCAATGACGAGCTGCCACATGCCGTGAGCGCGGAGTCGTAGGACACGAGGTTGATCTGCACCAGCATTGCGGCAGCGGATGCGAGAACGTGGCCTCGACATGACCCCATGTGGAATGAGTATGTACGGTTTGGGGTTCAGGGTTCACCACACAAACACTAACCCTGTGACCATCGACCTCAACACGCAGCAAAAAAATGGCTGCCTGCCCCCCGCCAGCTTGATGCCTTGCCACAGGCGCTCATCGCGGTACCTTGCTCTGAAAGCACCACAGGCTTCAGCTTGACTTCGGCTATAATATCAACCCTAGACCCGAAACCCGTGTAAACCTTAAACCATACTATCATATCATGTGTCAAAGATCTATATCAAAATCAGGATTTAAGGTTTCCAAGCCGTGCACCCCGCTAAACCCTAACCCTTAAACTCTAAACCCTAACCCCGAAACACAAACCTAAACCCTATATACAACTCAGCCCAGAATATATCCCTAAGGGTCCATGTACCCAAATAGTATATACTTTGGCTCCAATGTACCTAGATAGGGACTACTTTAAGGCCCAAGTATATGCTATTTGGAGACATGGACCCTTGGGGTCTAGAGGGTCTGAAGCCCGAGGCCCAAACCATAGCCCCAAGAATTACGGTTCGGAGGCGAAAAAGGTCCGACGCGACGGTGGGATCTCGGGCAAAGATGTGTTTTCAGCGTGCTGGGGCTTAAGGTTTGGGGTTTACGATGTTTATATAAGTTTACCGCAGCCCGAGAAAACCTGGAATTCTAGAGTTTCCTTGTCATGCCGATGTCTTTATGACGTAATTAAGTCTTTTGCAAGGTTTGGGGGTTGCCGCTTTTCCGTGGGCCACTAACACCAATAAAACGAAACCAGCCTTTCTGGGAATCGAAAGTTACCAAGGGTTGTGTAAGTTGTCGACACGATTGGGGTAAAGGGCTGGGTTCAGGGTCGAGGCTTCAAGATGGTGGAGCTTCGACATGATGGGTTGTAACGTTGCAAGACCCTTCCCCTGCACAAACTGCACCCCATAAACCCTAAACTCCAAAACCTCATAAACCCTAAACCATCAACCCTTTTTGTAGGTTCCCCCCCCCAAGCAGCACTCAGCCTGAAGGGATCCTGAATGCAGAACCTTACCCTAGAGACTAGTTGACCCAGAGACTCCAACAACCCTAAATGATTATAGAAAAGACCTTAAACTGGAAGGGGATCAGTTATATAGTTTAAGATGTATTCCTGAATTATATAAGGGGTTTTGAAAACGCTGGAATGCCAATCACTCACGAAGTAGAGTTCGAGAGATGTCTCGTGGGCCGAGGGGCTTGGATTCAGGTTTGGCGCAGGTCCAAGCGTAAGAATTTCCAAGTGAGGCCGAGCTGTCCAACAAGAAACCCCAAAAAAACGTTTAGGAGGGGAGACACCAATACTGTTCCTTTATGTCTCTGAGGAGTCTACATTGTTATTATACCCCCAAACCAAATTTCTGTTCTTGAGGCCGCCAGATTTAGAGAAAGCGGCTGTAAGAAAGAACATCTGCTGACACCGTCTCCGTACAGAGGATGGCCAGTGAAGCAACTGCTGTCTGCCATGCATGGCCCTGGTCGCATGCTGCCATGGCTGCATTGCGGGTATACCTGAAGCGGATCTAGGGCTCCTGAAAGGGTTCCTTGAATGGTCTCAAGTATCGAACAGAGCTTGGTTGCAATATGCAATACAAAAGTCATGTGATCGGGCTTTCGGGCTCAGTATTCCTATGCCGGAACAATGTCAAAGGCTCATACTGTCCTTGAAATTGTCAAAACCCAGTCATTCTGAACGGGGTTCTTGTTTTAGAAGTTACCTAAAGATACCATAACAAGGAAACCAAATGATTTACAGTAGATCCCTGCTATGGTAACTTCAATCAAACTCCTTAACAGCGCGCTGAAAGCCCGACGAAAACGTGAATAATTGAGGGGCGCGTCAAAAGAATTCCGCACGCAACAAAAAAATGCAGGAAGCACCCTGACAAAAAAATAGAGAGCAAAACACCCTGACAAACAAAATAAAGTCTGACAAAAAATACGGTCTGACAGAAAAAATAAAAAATATAAATAAATATATATATATACAATTATTCATAAATAGTTTTATTTTTGCAAAATAAAAACAAAAAACATTTAAACACCTTATCATAAACGATAAAAGCACCAATATAATGTAAAAGGACCAAATAAACCAAAACCAACACCTATTATGTCCAGCATTTAACAAACTTATTTGCAGGTCTTTTACTCTCACCAATACTACCTTACCCAGAGACAGCATCCTCAACAATAAAGCCCCCTCGCCCAAACCCGCACCACGCAGAAAACCGTAAATCAAGGACCACACCTATCCCAAAGCCGCAGAGACGTTCAGCGTTAGGAAGGTTCTAGAGTTTAGGTTCTACCTGTGACGCCAAACCCTACAAAACAGTAGGTTATGACCCCTTAGTTGGAGGGTCTAACCCTTAAAACGGTAGGTTTTTGGATCCACAGGTAAGGTTTGTTAGAACTAAGAAGCAGCTTTGACCGGGCAGCAGGTCCGGCTGCAAGGAGCGCTTCCTAGGCGATTTCTGTTTCGCTGCATGAAGCAATAACTTGGGTTTAGGGTTTAGGATTTAGGGTTTAGGTTTAGGGTTATACAGTAACAGTCTACAATAGGGCTACGATTAAGGTCCTAATATATCTATATTATGAATATTATCCAACTGTTACTGAGTGGGGGCAGTACCCAAGCAATAACGCTTTACGATGGGGGCGTTAATGATGAAAAATCGGTTGGGGGGTACACTATGCTATAGTTCAAACACGGAAAACCCCCTAAACCCTAAACCCTAAACCCTGGGTAGTTATTTCGGCCCCAGGGGACCAAGGTTTTGGGATCTGTCGAGTTTAAGCTTAACACAGCCAAGTGCGTTAAGGTATAGGGCGGTGCATGTAGTATGCGCATATGTGTATGCATGTAAACAGATACACGCATCTGAAATTTGCAGAGGCATACATAAGTTAGTAGCTGTTATGATGTTTGTTACAGATAGATAGAAAGCAAGATAGATAGATACTGTGCCAGCCTTCTACTTCCTCCCGGGCCAGGTGCTGTATACGGTTGGAGCTGAAGTGTCAAAGAGTCAGGCTCCCTCTATCAGGTCTTAGTTGCTGAGTTCATAAGCCCCAAAAAGTTTACACTTTTAGTTTTAAAGTGGGTTGTACTATCCCAAAAAGTGTAAAGTGTATCCACCCAGCTACTAAGGAAAACCTGCGCCAGGATGGTCTGCTAACAAACCAAGAGGGTCAGCATTATGAGGATGGTCTGTTGGGGCATAATGGTAGTTTAGATGGGAGTTTCCGAAAATAGGGGACCCTAACTTAGTATCCTAAATAGTAGCATCGAATATAAGTACCCCCAAATACGGTACCCCTAACTTAACCCTAAACCCTTTTTAGAACCCTTACAGATCCCTTTACAGAACTCTGAAAGGATCCCTCTAAAGGTACCCCGAAGGAGCCTCGGGGTATATGGACCTTCTGCCCCAAAGGGTTGAAACCTTTGCCTGACGGGAGAGCATGGGGCCCAGACGCCAGGCCCTCTGTGCAGGGCTTAGGGTTTGGAGTTTAGGGTTTGGGGTTTAGGGTTTGGGGTTTAGGGTTTGGGGTTTAGGGTTTGGGGTTTAGGGCTTAGGGTTCAAAAGCCAAGTCCACGGAAAAGTTTATTCCCTTCTACTGTAGACAGAAATGCCCCTGTCTCAGAATCACAGGAAAATACCCAAGCGAACCCTAAATACTAAACCCTTAACCTGAACCTCGAACCCTAAAGCAGGACCCTGAATCCTTCTGGTTAGTCGCAAGGGAATGCAGAGATGACTACTTACGGTAACCCACACAGATTCCTTTTCACCCAAAACCCTGGGAGGATCCCAAGAATAGATCCCGTAACGGGGGTCTTGTGAAGTACCCCTTTAGCAGGAGAGGGGCCAAAGTTAAGGGATCTAGTTTTCAGATCCTCCCGAGAGTCCGGGAAGCTAACGATGGTCTATATTTTGGGCAAGCATCGACATCTGCCAACCCTACTCACGCACGCAAAAGTGAAACCCTAAACCCTAAACCCTAAACAGCAAGCAGTTTGCCACGATAGGAAGACAATGAAGACTGAAGCCCTGCAACCCTCGGTTATTGATCTGGTGGCCTTCACAGTAGAACCGGATCTTGGGGTATATGCCGCTATGACTATAAGAAATAATGCATCCCAAGGGAGAGTATTCTATTTTCATCATCGACATCATCATCATTGTGATCATCAATGCCATCACCATCATCATCATTATCATCATCACATAGGAGACAAGCTGCTGCAGCAGCGCAAGCTGTGTAGCAGCTTTCCACTGGGCAGCTCTCCCACAGACAGTGACGGAAGCATTGTACCTTTGGCTTTCAGACCTTAACCCCTGAACCCTAAACCATAAACCCTAAACCCTCAACCATATTCTACCATGAGCCCTGGTTGAGGATCGAGAGTATGAGCCCCAAAGCCTGAATCCTAAATTCCTGAACCCGCTTGCAGCCTTAGACCCTGACCCCAAACCTAATCCTGGGCTATCAGTCAAAGTTTCACATGTGAAGGTTAAAGGTTCAGGACCTGAACCAAGCTGTCTGAAACTGCCAAAACCTACGCTTCCTGTAGCAATTGGAACTCCCTTGTTGCTTGCCTTGCTTTTCAACCATGGCCTACCAAGAAAAAGAACTGCAATGGAGACAGCAGATAAACCCAAAACCCTACAAAATCCTGAACCCAAACCCGGCCCTACTAAAAGAGTACCATAAACTACCATAACCGACTTTTCTTGTAGGCCTCTGACAAGTTTAGGGTTTAGGATGTCGGGGTTAGGGGAATAATTCCAATTCAGCATAGGGCTTGAGATATGTTTTATAGTATGTTCCCATAATAACAAGGAAGCCTGCGGAACGACACTACAGAGTGTGCTCAAGGAAGATGATTGGTAAGTATTCAGGCTTCTATATTAAGCAAACCAGCATAAATCGCGCTTACCCATCAACCTTCAGCGCTGAGCCGACCACTCGCCGAAGTAGAGTTCTAGCACAGCAGGGTATACCATGTTTGGCTGATTTTGTATCCTTAACCCTGATGTGGACCAAGCTGACACACCCTGACGGATCGCCATGGCGCGTGATGACATCTGCCTCCAACTGAGACTGGCGCAGCCTTGTCTTTCGAGCTGCAGGGGTTTGAGGTTGAGCACTCTGCTTATGCCATGGCAAGTCCCCCGCGGGTAACCCGCATGTTCCATGACTCAGAGCCAGCGCCCTCCAAGCATGTGTTTTTTTCTAGAATGCGCCCGCCAGGCGGAGTTGTCCTTATCGGATGACGGTCATTGAGGCAGTTGTTGCGTTTTGGGGCCTATTGGCTCTGCACGACTACAACACGACGACCGAACCGGTAGCCTGCGGGATGTTGACATCACTTAGTGGCTTAGTGACTTGTGTTCCCAAGACCGCGCTCGAAGTAGGCTCCTGTCCTCAAACCGCCACTGGTGGTTATCAGTGTTCTCTAACCTAATACTACATGAATTACTATCTCCTATTACGTGCTATTACCATTTACATTGCTATAAACTCTAAGTGACCCCTAACGTTGAAACCTTCAACCCTAAGCGTGGACGGTGGCTGAATAGATGCGAATGCCCTTGAGCGAGCGAGGTCGGTGGTGGGCACCATGCAAGGGTTTAAGGTTTAGGGTTAGGGTTTAGGGGTTTTGGGTCCATGCCATGGTAGCATTTTTGGAAGCTCACCTGGGCGATGAGCTTAGGGATTACAGGGTTTAGGGCTGAGGGTACTCAACTAATGGGAAGCTCCGTACCGCAAACGGCCACATGCCTTGCTTCGTTAAACAGCTCCATCTTGATCTGATGTCCCTGCTACTTTTCCATCCGATACTTGGAGGATCATGGGACTAAGTAACTAGGGTCATACATAGGGTAACTATACTTATAACTCCTATTAGGGTACTTATAAACTCATTAACTAAGTCCCATGATCCTCCAAGTATGGCCCTCAAAAACCCTAACCCCCTCAGCTGCGGCTTCTGGTTGAGGGATGAGGTTTAAGGTGGCAAGCAAATCGGTAGAGCCTTGTGTCAGGCTATTCTGCTGACAATACATAAATTAAACATAATATGTATAAAGTCAAGGGGTTCGAACCCCGGAACATTGAATGAGAATCCCTGTCCGAGGCTGCATGAAACATGAACAGGCAAAGCATGCAAGTACGTAGCCTTTAAGCCGCGAATGTTGAAGACAAGGTGCTGCTGGACCAGATCCAGCGATTCCTGCCATGGCTCACCTGCCAGAATAAACCCAAAGGATCCATGTACCCAAATAGTGTATACTTCAGCCTTAAAAGTACTCTCTACATTGGTACTTCGGGGACAAAGTATATACTATTTGGGTACATGGATCCTTTGGGAAAGGGCTGTTGGGGGGCTAGGGTATATTGGGGTTAAGGGCACGGGGCTTACTGTGCCCTCACGTTTGACACTGACAACAGTCCACGCATTTCTCCAACAAAACTAGAAGTTCGGGTGTAGGTTTGTCATTTTGCGCGGGGATTCGGGGTTCTGGGTCTAGGTTCTACGTGTGACGGAACGGTGTGGTCTGGTTTAATATCAAGTTCATGTCGGTTCTACCGCCCGACACTTGCTTGCTGCGCCCTTTAGACTCTGAGCTCTGCAGGAATCCCTGAGGACCACCTTACAAGAACGGACCCGAACCTTTACAGAACCCTACAAGAACCCTTCAACGAAACCATGTCCTAAACCCTAAACCCTACCTGTAGCCGAAAAGACCTGCCTTTGTAGGGTTCCGAGCACAAGCCAAGGTTTAGGGTTCTTTCTTCTTTCCTGAGTGTGCACAGAGCATGTGGATGGCCTAAGCGTGGCTGGTGGGCGGCTGTCGAGGGGCTGGTGGGTGGTTGGTGGGTGGCTGGAGGACAGCTGGAGCTTGGTGGCTGGAGGGTGGCAGGAGAATGGTGGTGTGGCTGGTCTAGCGGGTATTTGGTATGGCGTATCGCTACCGAACCGAACCGAAACTCCGCAATACTGGCTATACATATACCGCTAACCACCGCATACGTATCGGTATCGACCGAACCGCCCGATTACAACCATGATTATGGTTTCTATTTCTATATATAGTTCCTTAACCAAGGTAGGTCTTTTCGGCTACAGGCAAGCCCTAGACCCTAAACCCGTATATAACGCTAAACCGTGGCTCCCGAAACCACCTGATGGGCCCAGGGGCCGCTACATGCAGAGATGGCCGAGTTGTACGCCACAGCGTCCACCCGAAGACCCCGACCTCACGGTTGGGCTTTGGATTCAGGGCTCGGGGTTTGTAAGGGTGTGGGGGTTCAGGTCACCCTTACGGCTTTTGAACCTTGAACCCATGTAGGATTCATGTCGTCCTTAAGGAAGAACCCTAACTAAACCCCGAACCCCTAAACCCTAAACCCCCAACCCCTTTTAGAATTTGTTCCTGAGGTGCTTAGGGTTCAGGATGCACAGTTCAGGATTCAGGGTTTTGGGGTCTGGATCTGGATGCAGCATTTAATAAAACATAGGGGCTATAACTATATATAATAAGGAACCCCACACAATACTACTGGTATTTATCGAGGCCCCAATGTTCAGCTTCTGGGGGTTTTGGGCGCAGGATTTCAGGCTCAGGGTTTACAACATCGAGACTGGACTTCGAGGGCCATTCAATCTAGTGAGTACTTAACCTGCCAAAACCCTCGGCATGTGCACTGAAGACGATTGAAGACGCTAGCCGCTAGGTAAGGTAGATGACAAGAACAACAAAGATAAGGTTGGTAACATGAAGAGCCTAAGATAAGGAAAAGAAAAGAACAACAACAACAACAACAACAACAACAACAGGAGGCATATGGCTCCAGATCTTAAATATGCAAAAGGTTTCCTTCCGACTTCTAACAGGATCCTTGGTCCGTCAGAGGACCTAGGAGCTCAGGAGTCGATCATGCTCTGACCTAACGGTGGCTAGCAGTTTCGTACGGTTGTCAGACGGGCGTACAGGAGCACGACTCCACCTAGAACCCTAAATCCCATAACAACACCCTAAACTTCAACCTTAAGCCCTCAACTTCGCCGGACCCTAAACCCTCAACCCTAAACTTTAAACCGTGAACTTGCCCAAACTCTCAACCTTAAACCCTCAACTTCCAAGGCCCTAACCATTAAGCCCTAGGCTCTAGACCCGCGGATCTTGAACTCTTGAACCCTGACAGCCTTACAACACCTTTGTAGGACACCTTAAAGGATCCGGATGCTTATAGATTATAGTGCACTTGGAACCCCTTAAACCTGCACAGTACCCTTTAAAGGAACTCTTCCAGACCATATATGGGAGTTTCCGATAACGAGGGGTAACTTATTTTGGGGTCCTTATAATATGGATCCTACTATTTTGGGTACCATATTAGGGTCGCCTATTTTCGGAGACTCCCATATGGGTAGTTCTCTAAATTCAGGTCCCTTTTCGGGAACCCCTGCCTTAAATAGGCAGCCCAGAAAGAAAAAAAGTGCGAAAGTAGGACCCTTTTAGAACTCTTGTAGAACCCTTAAAGGGACCCTTATAGAACTCTTAAAGAAGCCTTAGCGGGACCCTTGTAGTACCCTTAAAGGGACCCTTACGGAACCCGAATCACTCCGGACTGCGCCTCGCTGTCGAAGTAGCCGGAGAGCCCAAGTCCACAGGCCGGCCTCTGATTTTGGGGTTTAGGGGTTTGGGGGGTTTACAATAAACCCCATAAAGTTGGAAACCGGACTAAGGCCAAATAGTGCTGGGATTCCCTATACATTACTCTTAAGGTTTGAGGCTATTGGGTTTCCAACTTTTGGGCTTTCACTGTAGGGTTTAGGGTTTAGGATTTAGGGTTTAGGGTCTTTTTCATGTGGGTTTAGGGTTGGGGACTTATAGGGTTTAGGGTTTAGGATTTAGGGCTTAGGGTTCCGGATTGAGTGTTTTGGGGGTTTAGGGTTCCGGATCTTGGGTTGAGGGTGTTTACGGATTAGGGTGTTTTAGGGTAGGGTTTAGGGTTTAGGGTTCAGGGCTTAGGGTGTCATGCAGGGACTTCGGGTATAGGGTTTCTGAGGAGTCGTTTTGGAAATTTGGTAATGGCAAATTATTGAAAAAACTGTATATTAAGATGACTGAGTCTTCCTCACGGACTCTACAAGAATTCTGTTGGAGTTCTCTGAGGTTCTCTAGAGTTAGGCTTCTTGGAGTTTAGAGCTGCAGTGTTTTGCGCTAGGATCAAGGGCCCTTAGTAGGGTGTGGGGATAAGGTCAAGGGTTCAGTTGTTTTGTTTGGTGGTTTATCTCGGTAGTGAAAAGGTTTTTAGGGCCAAGTTTCCGGTTGCGGCTTGCAAGGGGTACCTAATCATCACATAGCCTTCATCGCTACCATCCTAAACCTAAGTACCTGAATGGTTGATTTGGGAACCCTTCAGACCCCTTGTAGAATCCTTATGGAACACTGATCGAACCCCTTAGTATAGAGTCCTTTTGGGCCGAAGAAGACCTGTAACTTGTATATATGTTGTATACCGTGAAGCTTAAAGGACGCGGGATTCCATAAACCCTAAACCCTAAACCCTAAGCTCTAAGCCTGGCCACGGGTTCATAAACAGAGTGTAGGGACAAGTGCTGAACACCTACTGAACAAAGGCTCAGGATGTACCAGGACCCCCCAATGGCCCTTTAATGGAGCCCTAATGGCGCTGAATAGAAGGTATTTGAGGTATATTAGAGGGTAGTTAGGTAGGGACGAGAGCTTGGGGTTTGCAGTTCAGGACTTCTGAAGAATTGCAGGCTGCAGGGTTCAGGGAACATGTCAGGGAAAGTGGAAGAGGTTTCCGGCTTGGGGTTCAGGATTATGGGGTAAAGAGTTTAGGGATCAGGGTGCTGTTTAGCATTCTGGATTTGAGGGATGAAAGGTGGCAAGGCATTTTGCACAACCGAAGTTCGCTTCAGCTTCCAGCAGTGTGGACCTCCAACCTCCAAAGCCCTAACCAACTATCCTAAACCCTGAACTTCAAATCACAAATCCTTTTGCCGAAAGTCTGTATCCCAAACCCCTTTCTTACTTCACCGTTATTAAGAAGATTCAGAAGAGGAGGAGTTCAATCGTTCAAGGCTTTTCTTGGCATCTCAGAGGAGCCTTGCCAATCCAGGGCCGCTGTAGGGAGTAGGGTTTAGGGTTTACCTGTCCCCAAGGTCCCAAAGGACCCAATAATTAGGTACTCGGTTTTAGGATAGTAGTTTGTAGGTTAGGATTGGTTTGGGGAGTAGGCTGTATAGCTAGACCCCCAACTACCATCCATTAAGGGCCATAAGGGCTCTACTAAAGGGTGTTTAGGGAGTACGGTGTATAAGGGTCTAGGGGTCACATTTTCGTGGTTTCCTGGGCGTTCTGGAGATTGGGGTTGGCCGAAATGGGCGAGGCCTAGGGCCGCCCCTGCCACCAAATCAAAGCCTAATTAGAAAGGAATAATTAACGGGCCCGTCTATGCTAGTTAGGTGACTCTTACAGGTACAGGCTGCGAGCGACATAAACCGTTGTCGCGATATGCTTTTCAATCAACCATGTTATCGTCGAACGCTTCGATGCATGACAGTAAACGAGTTAAACAGCGTCTCGACGATGTGCAGCAGCATCCTTGAGCCGGGGGGCGGCTTTGCACGAAACGCCGCTGGCGGCTTGTCTCCCCTGGTCCTTTCACAGGTGTCCCTTATAAGTACTTAGGACTTTGACGAAATCCCAAAGCGAAGGGGCGCACGAACGGGCACCAATACAGAATCTGAAACAGGACCGGTTCGGCTGCCAGCATCCAATTCGCCCAGGAGCAAATGCAGGCGTTACTTTGGCCGATCTGTCTATTCTTGTAATTACTAGTTTAGAAAATCTGACTGTGCCCACATACGTGAGGTGTCAGCTTAATCCTTCGACAACCAAGCCGCCCAACAGTTCCAACTTGGGGTCTAGGGTCTCGGATGTACAGGTTTGGGCCTTAGCCTTAGGGGCTACAGGCCTGAAATCCAAAAGTTCAATGATTCTCCCATAGAGTCTGCATAATGTAGGGGCCTTAATAATTAGAATAGGGTTTTGGGGGTTCCTTATTATAATAACCATAAGTATACTATGATATCACCCAAACCCTATTATTCTAACAATTGTTAAGGCCCCTATATTAAGTTCAGGCACGGCACCATCCGACAGGCGCCCAAGGAGGCACTGACGGAGATGCCTTCAGAGTTGAAAGTCATATGGAAAGAAGGCACTCCAAGTCATCAGGCACATGCGCGGGGCGCGAAATGCATGTCTCAAACCTAACCCCCCCCCCTTGACCCCACGCCCTGCGTGCAGTTTCAAGGTGCTTGGGAAATGATTCTTAACGTTTATCTTACCCATATGCCAAGTATGTGCCCCCCAACAACTTTGCCAACCTTGGTCGACATCGAAGAGACAGATGGACTCTCTTGAAACCCTCATACAAATCATGCCGAACCTTGCTGCTCACAATCATTTCTACAAAACCCATTTAAATAAAACCTTCTTTGTCTTGTTTACAAGCCTTGCGCTCTTGGAAGCCCAAACTCTCGGTCGGGCGGCGGTTCGCCCGCAAGCTAACGGCAGCAACCTGAGCGAGCCGATAAATTAACAACTACCCTAATAAAATCCTACACCCTAAACCCTAAACCCTAAACCCTAAAACCTAAACCCTAAACCCTAAAACCTAAACCCTAAACTTGGCCCTAAACCCTAAAACCGAAACCCTAAAACCTAGAATGGGAGTTGCAGGAAGCTTTGAGGTTCAGGGTCTTATGGGTTGAGGGCTTTACCCTAAGGCCCCATAGTAGTTCCTTTTGGGGGGTTACCTCATAAGATTCTAAATATGAACCCCAAAAAGGAACTACTATGGGGCCTTAGGGTAGAGCTTGGGTTTAGTGCTTAAGCTTTATTACGGTTTTGGGGGCTAGGATGCTTCAAGTTTAGTGCTTAAGCTTTATTACGGTTTTGGGGGCTAGGATGCTTCAAGGTTACTTCAGGCTGCGATAAGGGCACTATCATGTATTGCACTTCCTTTTCCTGGCCACCTTGCTCTTATTGTACGATCCAAGCCTCAGAATAGTTGGTCTACCAAAAACGCTAGCTGCAATGGAGAATAATGGAGACCACAGGTATAGATTTACAGGTTCTTATCGTTGAGCAACGCACTGGCTATTCCTGCAAAGCGCGGGAAGTCGCCTGAGTAAATGCGCCGCCAGCCTGAGCCATGTCTACCACATAGAGCCCGATCTTCCAAAACTCCAGGGGTTTACCTTAAATCATATTAAGGATCCTACAAAAGTAGAAGGTATGTTCCTTGACTAATTAAGGAATCTTGAAAGATCTGGGAAACTACACGTTTAAACCCTCAACGCTAAACCTTGCCTGACTGCTGAACCCCTCCTAAAAGCCAAACTTTTAACCTACTTACTACAGTTCATATAGAAACCCAAAAAAGACAACGAAGATCTCACACAAAGTGCCATGAATCCCTGGCGCACGCAGACTCTTTTTCCGCCTGCTTCCACAGCGGTGGCGTAAGTCTGCGTATCGATCGATCTTCTTTCGAAGTCGATTCTTAGTTCATCACTCCTTACAGGAGTGTGATTCGTCATTTCGGGGAGGACCGACTGTTTCCCAGTCGGTACTCTCTCAGACTGGAAGCAGAGGAAAATTTGTGAAATAACGAGGGAGAGGAGGGTGGGTGAAACGAAATTTCTCAAGCTTTCGAAGCTTATGCCAAAATGGCAACGGTACACAAACATGTTCGCAAGAATCGACACAGCAAATCCACGAGTCGATTCGGTATGAATGCGAGATCGAAGAGTTGTCATTTCGCACACACATGTGCTACAATTAAAGTCCTAAGAGCGAACCAGAAGAACACCATGAAACCAACCCTACAGTAGAAGCCCAAAAGTTGGATACCCCATAGCCTCAATCCTTAAGACTAATGTATAGGGAATCCCAGCACTATTTGGCCTTAACCCGGTTTCCAACTTTATGGGGTTTACTGTAAACCATACACCTCATCCTGTGCCCCTGGTCTCTGCCTTTGACACAACACCCTGGAGCTCCCCTCCGCTGGGGACTTGGTAAGTACCCAGAGCCTCCAAAACCCCTTAATTAAGGAATATACCTTAATTCATAATAGGATCCCTAATATAATTTAAGGTATATTCCTTAATTAAGGGGCTTTGGAGGTTTTGGGTTATCCACGGTTTAGAGTTTAGGGTTTGGGGCCGAGGGTTTAGGGTTTATGGATTAGGCTTTAGGATTAAAACTCTGAAAACCTTATCACTGATCACCAATCAGATCAAATCCTCCAAGAAGCCGTGGACAGCAGCGATAGCGCCGAGGACCACGCGCCAGCCTTCCTTGCCAAGGCACCCCCCTTAAGGTTTAAGGCTTAAGGCTGAAAACAGTGTGGGGTTTAGGGTCTCGGTGCTACACAAGGGTAAAAGTGGTTTAGGGTTTAGGGTGCAGGCTTTCGGCTTAACAACAAGTTTAAGGGTTTGGTTTCGAAATTTAAGGGTTTATGGGTTTAGGGTTGGGGTTTGAGGGCTTAAGGGTTTAGGGATTTTGTGCCTTTGTGTTCAAGGTTCAGGGCTTTTGGGGTTACGTTTAAGGGTTTAGGGGGTTTTTAGGAGTGTTAGGGGTTTCAGGATTTTTGGGGTTTGGGGGTCTAGGCTCCGAATACGAACATGCCAGGGCTTGTATGAAGGTGCTGTAAGCTCTTGTGGGCTGTGTGTACCCAAACAATAGTTCCTCAAATAGACAGACTTACAAATGCGTCACTACTTTGGTACTTGGACCAACCCTGACCCCGAAAACCTAAACCCCAAACCTTCAATCCCGAAACCCCTAAACCCTAAACCCTAAATCCCTAACTCCCAAAATCCCTAAATCCCTAAATCCCTAAACCCTAAATCCCTAAATCCCTAAACCCAGGGACGGAGCCCGGGTGTAGACATGCAAGAATCTCCAGCACAAAACCGTGCGGGGGCTCAGGCATTAATTCTTTAGGGGTCTAGGGCTTCGGATTTTACCAAAAGCATCGGGGGTCTTGAAAGAAGAGGTAGGATGACAAGGAGAAGTTAGGATAACATGTAGATTTCGATGTAACACCAACAGTACTTACAGCTTCGCTTCGGAGTACTGCTACCAACTTGTATTGGAAGTGTCCTGCTTCAGATTGCACCATCGAGAGAATACTACCTGCGATGATGACATGCAATTTCTTTTTTGCAGACTCATCCATGTCCAAATCGAATTTGAAAACCCCTAACCCTAAACCCCAAGCCCCTAAACCCCGACCCTTACACCCTACCATTGCAAAACCCTAAGAGTCAAGGCCATTAAGTGAGATACATTTGGACGAGCCCGGCCATACTAATAGTGAGCACAAGCACAAGCACAAAAAATAGCATGAGAGAAATGCTGAAATTATGGACTTCCCATGATCATACTTCTAGATTTCTTGCAACATGATGATCGGTGGCCATGGAAATCTGCGCATACTTACGTGGGGCCTGGGACTGGGGAAACTATCCTTGCTAGGAGTGGGGGACTCGGTCACACAGTCAACTTTTTCGGGAAATAAAAGCTCAAACTTCAAAGAACTTAAAAGCATTGAAACTAAATAAACACAGGTACCGCCGACATAGAAAACTGAAGAAACATTGATAATGCTGCGTGTGAAGAGTTTACACTTAAACTTTCTAGGCTGAATCAGGATCATGATCCAGGGTCTTGGAGACACCACCCTTTGGCACAGTTTGTTTTTAATGGGGGGAGGGGGTGGGGCGGGGCGGCGCGGGCCATACTAACGCTGTTCTTTTTTGGTGGCGGCGGCGGGCTGGGCAGGCCGCCGTGCCAGGGAGGGCTGAGCTACTGGCCTCACTGGACTGCCTGATCAATTTAAACGGGAAGCCCTGGATCTTTAGTCTTTTGAGTTTTGTGCTCATGATTGTGCTTTTGCTGGTGCTGCATTTTGTGCTCATGATTGTGCTTCTGCTGGTTCTAAATTTTGTGCTCTCCTGCTTTGACATTCTGGTGCTAAATTTTGTGCCTCTGATTGTGCTTTTGTTCAATTAACTGTAATCTTTTACTGAGACTGTTGCCGATCAAAGCAGATAGGGTATGTGGTCGAAGCTTGTGTTTTTTTGCTTTTGCTGGTGCTAAATTTTGTGCTCATGATTGTGCTTTTGCTGGTGCCAAATTTTGTGCTCATGATGGTGCTAAATTTTGTGCTCATGATTGTGCTTTTGCTGGTGCTAAATTTTGTGCTCATGATTGACATGAGTCACATGCATGACTCACACGTTGCTCGCCAATTCCAGAGAGAATGACCCTGGTGCTAGCTTGCAGCCACAGCTCGCCTGCAGCCTCTCAGGCTACTTTGGCCTGGCGAAACTGTAGCATGCAGTGTCCGTCGCTGCCTTGCTGCCAAGGAACCATCACGCGAAAGCTCGCCTGCAGCCTCCCAGGCTACTTTGGTGGGGGTGGCGGGTGTGGTGGAGTGGTCGGTGTGGTGGTGGTGGGTGTGGTGNGGTTGGTGGGTGATCGGTGGGTGGTGGTGTGGCGGGTCAGAGGGTGGGGGTGCTGGGTGGTGTGATGGGTCTTGTGCTGGGTGTTAGGTGGTGCTGGGGCGAGTTGGATCAGGTAGGCTGGTGCTTACTCTTTCGAGTGTGATTGCTCTAAATGCCCTTTGTGGACTATTCGTGCGGGGGGGCTCATCCTAATAG
Organism: Symbiodinium sp. clade A Y106; assembly: GCA_003297005.1. Taxonomy (NCBI): domain Eukaryota; class Dinophyceae; order Suessiales; family Symbiodiniaceae; genus Symbiodinium; species Symbiodinium sp. clade A. The sequence goes on along the minus strand of BGNK01002332.1, from coordinate 33,630 downwards.
ATTTCACGCTCTGCAAGCGATCGTCGACCTGCTATTTTCATCTCGCCTCATCCTGCCCCTAGTCTCGGGCTCGTCCAGGGGCACGGGATTTTCGCCCTACCGGCGGCTGCGGCGATCTGGATGGGCTTGATGTCAAAGCCATTGCTGGCAAGAGTTTCCCTGAGCGGCAGGAGTCCGTGCCTCGCGGGTCGAAACGGCGAAAGCTGTACTCGGCATCGTGGGTGATGATCTTCGCTTCCTTGAAAATGCCATGTACCCCACCCCCTCGTGAGTGATGCGCGCAGTCTCCTTCACAATGTGCAACACTTTAACCCAACTGGAACCGCACAAGCGCATCACGAATTTTAACATCATGTGGCATACCATGACTGTCATACCATTTCTCTAAGCCTGGAGCATGCCACTTGAGATCTGTACGGCGGCACACGAAGGCTTCGAGGGCCCCGCTCGGAGTGCCGAGGTCGGTGCTTCTGCGATATCATGCACAAGATGGCAGGCTCTACGAATCCGGTACCGCACGACAGCTTGGCCCGGCCCAGTGCGATCGATGAAACAAGCTTCCATCCGACAGTGAGCCAAATCCACCCGACTGCTATGCCTTCATATCGTATCTGTGTTGATGACATGCGTTTGAGCTAGATGCTGCATATTCTTACTCATCATCAACTGAATCAATTTGTTGCGTGTCACATGCCCCCCAGTCCGGTCGAAGGTAGATTGATGGTAAACGACTTTTTTGTGGCTGGCTCATGTCTGTTGCGGTGTTTGTGCGAGATTTCTTGCGAATCCAGTCTGAGCTTGCAGCACTTGACATAATGTGAACACGCGACTGCATGTACCGCTCTTTCGTCCCTCCCTTCATCTGGCAACTCAAGCAGCGAAACTAACATGCTTGACAAGTCATCACGTGACATGGCATGAAGCTCAGGAACTCAGGAAGATTGCAGTCCGCTCTATTCAGGGTGGCATCAAGAACTTCAAGGTTGCAGTGCTGCGAAAGTTCGAAGACACTTCGTGACAAACCTCCATGGCGCCACACCTTCCATGTCTTCGGCTCCAACTGCATGATCAAACGTAAAAGGACCATTACCAGCGCTTGTCGCAGCATCCTGTGTGCGAACCACCTGCCCGCCCTGCGCGTGCAACATCATCAGGGGCGCAGCTGAATTCAACGAAGATCATCCGTGGACCGCGCTGCCGAGCAGATGTTGCAACATGCGTGGTTTATCTATTTTTCTGACGTATGATTGCTCTGGGCGTACGCAGGCCTGCGACAATTAAAATTGTTCTATGGCTAGGGTGTGGCCAAACAGATGAAATGTCATGCCACATGCATGCACACTTGCACTCACGCGAAATCCATGACGGCGCCCACCCCTCAAAATACTGTCGCTCAAAAATGCCGGCAGGGTATCGGGCTGGTTCATCAGTCTTAACCGTCTTAACTGCACTAACCTCAAAAAACACAGACGGGAGCTGTGAACAGAGCAAGAGGATGACGGAAAGAGCGGCACGGTCGGCATCCATGGATGAGGGATGATTGCGCATCGGCAGACACGTGTTTCTGGGTGTGGGGCAGCAAAAGGTGTGTTTTGGTTCATGATGCACGGTTCAATCGAGGCAGCCGGCGCAAATGAATGCCTTCACTGTATCCCTTTCCCCACATGTATATCACCGACAGAGCCCGTCCACGTGTGCGACTTGTGGTACGGTTAGCATCGGAAGTTCGGCCGGTGATCTTATGGATGACGGGAGCACAGGGCAACAACAACCATGGAGGAAAGCCTGACCGTTTCCGACAAACTTGATTCCCTTCGGAGTACAGCATGTTCGCTCCTTGAGAGCCTAGATGTCGGCCAGATCAGAGCTGTGCGACGAGGGGAGGGTGGTATGCATTCTGGCCTTGCGGTGTTCTCGCTCAATCAAACAGGGTGGGGCCGACTGAATACCCTGCGGTTCCGAACTTCTTGCGGGTATGTCCTGCTGTGATCGGTAAGCCAATGGCCTGCTAGCGGTTTTTCTATGCTCGCAGCTGCTTTGATACAGGAGTTTCGGATCAAAGGCAGCCTGATCAGGTGTCCTCAGCTTTACCGTGATCCAAAGCTCCAACATGAGTTTGCTGGTCGACCCTGCCCCATGTCCCCAGCAGCCTGCCAAAACCCCAGCAATCGACAAGATCCAGCACAGATCGAGACTTTGGATCACAAATATACCTTTTCCAGCTTATCCCCGAGGGAACAGGCTGCCAGTGGCCGCCACTGCTTCTGAACCTTATGGGGCAATGGCAAGCAACCAAAAAGGATTTGATGCAGCCCCATATCTCGACCATGAGCTCCCAGGTCACCATCTTGCAAAGGCGAGAATGAATCAGAATAGCTGCAAAGGCACCTAAACTCCTGACCATGCCTAAACCTCACCACTCTGAACCCCCAACCCCAAAGCCCTAGATTCCTATAGACACCCAAGCCCCAAACCTTAAATTGCCAAAATCCTGGCATAACCCCTTTTCCTCAGCCGAGCACCTTCAAGGCCCCCTCGCCCCGGGAGCGCCGTCTGGTGAACCAGCGCCAGCTGACAGAGCAGCGGCAAGTCCTCCAGCTCCTGGGCTACAGGCTTAGAGTCTTAGAGCTTACCGGTGTACCGGTTTGGGACCTAGGAGTCCTAGGAGTTTGGGGTTTAGGAGGGGTTCAGCGTGGTCCAGGGTAGTCGCAGGGTTTGCGATTAGGGGTTTATCTAGGGCTTTTGGCGTGCGAGTCAGAGAATGGCAGCGCGGAAACCCTGTCGCGCGTCGAAACAGCTTAACACGGCGGTCATATGAAACTGAGCCATAGCTTCACCAACCAAGGCACGAAGGAGACTTCCAAGTAGCGGTGGCTACCTTGCAGGCAGCAAGACAAGGCATGACGTGCATGAGAACCGGCATCAGCTAAGTCAACTGCTGAAGAACAGTGCCTGCATTTCTTCCTGCCGTGCAGATCGGACAGGCTGTCTACTCGGCTCACAGAGTTTCATGCGTGAAAAGTCCTCTTGAGGAGGAAGCTTCCATGAAAGAAAGTGGTGACCTGCCATGGCACTCGCGGGCGAGGCCCAAATCAAGCAAAGTGCAGATGATGCGCCAGGTGGCCTTCAAGATCATTGAAGGCGGCATTCGTCTGCACCTCGGTCAGAAGGTCTCTTTCCAGCTGCAGGCCCCCATCGAGAGGGCCCAGGCATCCTCAATCGGACCGTCGACCAGCGCTTGCTTTGCGGCCCAATTCAGGCTCCACAGCTCCTCTCCTCCAAGGTACAGTGAGGGGAGACGGGGAGAGGGGAATAGCCATGGCCCGCATGTCGTTGCGTGCCCCATGTTCTACAGGCATCCTGGTAGCTGGATGTTCTCGGGCTGCCAAGTCATCGCACCCAGCTCCTGCATCTGCTGCTCGACCTCCTGCTGGGGAGGGTTGTGGGATTTGGGATCTAACTCTGCAGGGCTTAGAGTCCTCGAGGCTTCCACGGAAGCCCGGCTGCAGGAGCGCCCCAAAGCATTGGCCGTCGATGTTGCGCAGCACCAGCACCGGGGACCTCGAATGTCTGGATTGGGCTGGCAGAAGCACAGGAAGTGACAGGAGTTTCAGGACGAAGAGACACCTTCACCCAACAAAAACAGCAAAGAAGCGGACATGGGCGAGACCCTCTCTGACAAAAAACACACAGCCCCAAAGGAAAAACCTAAGGCTTGAGACGAGCGGAACCGAGCTGCCAGCAGCTGACGCGGAGCATCTCGGAGCTCCAGACCAAGCCGGCTGCCTCGTCGAGGCCGAAGCCCCACAGACCCGGGAAGCAGCTGACGAGGGCCTTGAAAAATGGAGGGGAGGACACTCTCACATTCCTCTTGGGCCACGGTTTACGTAGGCCTTGCGGGACTGGGTTTCAGGGGCTCTTGGGAAGCTCGCAGGTTCGTTGCTGCATGTGGCTTGCGATAAGCCTGCTGGGATTCAAGGTTGCTAGGTCTGCGGTAGAAAGCTGGCCCTGTGCTGACTGTAGTGTTTCCGTGCTATCGTTGAAAGCTGATCCGAGGGCTACGTCATGTTGACCTGGGATTCTTCGTGACATGGTTCAGGCCGGAGGTTCCAAAAACTGTTGGGACAGAGCCACTGCACTGATTCGACCGGGCCACTGCAAGCCGGTCTTGACGCCCGCGCTTGAAGAGGTGGGTCAGGACGGTGGCGCCTGAAAAGCGGAGCATCGTTGGCGGAAGTTATTGGGAGCGTCGTTTTGAACACAAGACTCCGGCGCCTGGGACGAGATCCAAGCCCTCCATGACCTCGTCGAAGTTCGGGCAGAGCGCGCAAAGCAGCGAGGCGCCCGCCGAGGAGCCGCCCAGGGCCCCGCCGCGCCGCAGCAGGCGCTGCAAAGCCCGCTCCAGGCCGCTGCCGCTGAGCGCTCCACGCAGCCGGCCCTGGTCTCCACCTCAAAGGGGATAAACAAACAAAGTATGACGTGGGTATCATCTGTGAATATCTGTGACTCCCAGATGAGATCTCCAAGAATTTGAAAAGTCCAAGTATTCTTGGTTTCGTGAGACATCTGAGGGTGCGGTTCGGGAGTTCGGGGTGCCTGTCACCCACACGCACTGCGCAGCATCGATGAGCTCGGACAGCTGTGCCGAGTCCTCAGACGTTGGCCACGACTGGTTGCGTCGGAATCGGGCTGAGAACATGACTCGCAGTCCCAGCCGCAGCTTCAGCACGGCTCTGCGGAGCAACTTCGGTCACGCTCCCGAGCCTTAATTAACGTCAAGAATCGGAGGCCTGCTACATCTTGCTACTATTATTTGCTACTCCCATGCAGTGTGTCTTGAGGCGGGCTGCTCGTGCCACATCGGATCCGGCCGGCATCCGCAACCTAAGATCTTAGTCGACCGACATGACAATGTTCGTGGAATCTCCTAGAGGCCTGGGACACCGAGGAGCTGCTGAGCACCACAATCTTCACGCGTCCCAGGAAGAAAGGCAAGGCCGCCCTCCCCGCGTCCACAAAGGCTTTTCGGAACTGGACCTCAGAAACTTGGCAAGGCATCCTTATCCGCTACCAGTCCTGAAACCTCGCCCCAGCCACCCCATACTCCGCCCCCTTTCAACAAGCCCGTGCCAGCCAGCCACGAAGCGATCATCCTCCGCACAGAGCCCTCTGCCACCACCATGGAGGTGGATGCTGCCTCGCAGCCTTTGGGCAGAAACCTCGCGGTCGGGCCAACGGTCCATCCTGAAGGCGTCATTACAAACCCGACGGCCCCTAGTTGCCCCGTCTTTGAAGATTTGGCTGGAGGGAAGATGTACTACGAAGCCTCTTGAGGAAAGCTCCTAGGTCGTAGATAGCAAAACGCTGCAAAGTCGAAACCAGCCGGATGCAGCCGAGGCTCAATTTGACATGCTCTTGCCCAGACTCCCCACTCGGCTGGCTTGGGGACGCGCTGGTACCAGGCTTCTCGGGGGCATCAGCAGCTGCATCGGTGAGCTGCAAGTTCGGGATCATCGTGGTTTTGTCACGCCGTGAGTCATGGCGCGCATGGCCCGCCCCGACCACAGGCGACTCCGACTCAGTGTCTTCTTGCCCCTACACGTGCTACCAGTATCACAGAACACAAGAGGTCGTGCGAGTGCAGTTCCCGCGCTTTTCTTGCTTGAAATGCTCCCGCCGTGATGGCCCCTGGATCTCCCAAGTCCTCACAGTCACCACAATGGCCTGCACTGGGGCGCGCACAATGGAATTGAGTGGGAAGTCGAAGTTCACAACATGCCTTGGCTCTCCACCCGGCACGGCAGCAGGTTGAAGGATAGTCGGATAGGCATGACGGATATTCCGAGCAATAGGATAATAGGTGCACCAACGCACTTGTCTGAGGCTCAGCATCTTGGAGCGTCCAGAAATCCACCACCGGCGCCAGGTGCTCCCATCCCCCCCGGGCCCCGGATGGATCTCAACCGGACTTGAGCTTCCTTGGCGCAGTCTGGAAGCTCCTTCTCGCACCGCAGGCTTGTCGGCTCCTTGTTGTGCTGGTCCAACTTCATGTGGCTGCTAGCCACCCCTGCTGCCTGGAAAATGCACCGTCCGATTCTGACGAGGACCTCTTCTTCTGTTTCGACTTCGCACTTGCCTCCTGACAGTGCCCTCGTCTTTCTTCCGGGCGTAAGTCTCCTCTTGCATCCTTGACGCCAATTTCTGCAGCTCCCTGTTGTGCTGCGGTCGTGTTCCGGAGTAGTCACAGGCCGGTAGCAGTCGCACGCCGACAACACCGCCGTTGCACTCACCCACCCCGGGTGGGGTTCTTGCCACAGACTGCCCTCCAGGCCAAGATCTCTTCCAACATGTGGGCTTCGCTCGTGGGCGCTTTAGTGATGTGGTCCGAGGCCCGGGCTCGCAATTTGGGAGGTCCAAACCCCTCTGGGCCAGGTCGGTGGTGACCAGCACATTGTACTCGCCTTCAACGAACCTCGGGGCTTCCAAAAAACTGAACGTCCCTTCGGGCCTTCGGGCTTTCGTTCCTATAGACCAAAAGGCCTAACGAACCTTGAACATCGCGAACAACACCCGGAAACCCCAATCCCTCGATGCCGACAGCCTGGACCCTTAGAGCTCACGGCTTCCGCAGAACCTCTCGTCGGTCGACCTTGGCTCCGAATACCCCTTGCATGGGTCTTTTCCGGCAGGTTTGGGGTTTAATAGGGCCTCCCGGGAGTTGAGAATTGAACCCTGCGGGCTGCAGCAAAGGAGCTGTCTGCATCTCTTTGTGCAGCATGCCGATCTTCCTGGGAGTCTCCGTCTTCATTGGTTCTGAGACCGGGGCTTCCGAGCTTCCGTTTGGCCTTTAGATTTCACATGTCTGTGCGCATGTAAGAGCAGCAAAGACAGCAATACGAATCGTAGCAGCTGCAGCATCGGCCCCAGTGAGGAATTCTTTTGGCTTGGCGCATAGTTGTGAAGATGGCAGACAAGAACTGCAAGTCTTTTCTATCCACTATCCAACGGGTGTGCAAACGAGACTGATGAAGCAGACAAGCATGGAATGCATGTGTAATTATCGTTTCGAGAAGGTTAGCGGTTAGCGTCCCCGGACGAATGATGGCAAAGCCAAGTTGACTTTGAAGATTTGCAGTGCAGCTGTCGGAGGCCCCTGCGAGCACTATCAGGCTATGTACTGGAAACCAGCTACAAACAGTCATACCGACATTGTATGAAAAATACAATGCTCGCAGGCCACTGTCACTGTGCTTCCGGCTCTTGCACATGGCTGTACTTCTCCTTCAGCTGGTAGCCAACCGACCTGACAGTGTAAAGCAGTCCAGAGTCTGTACCCACTGTATCCACCCCAAACCGCATAACACTTAACCCTAAACCCTAAACCCCTAAACCCTAAACCCTAAACCCCTTGTAGGCCCTGAAGCCCTGCACTTTAAAGCCGAGGACCCCAGGGACCCCATTTTGCCCAGGCCCCAGGCTTACAAGAGGAGAGGGTGTTGCAGAAGACCAGGGTCTGCCTCGGTTTCATCCCCCGGCCTCGGCTTCGCAGTCGGTTTCAGATTTAGGGTACTAGGGTTTAAGGTTTTTGGAGGCTTGGTGGGGCTGTAACTTCAAGGAAGCAGAGTGCGGGCCACGGTAACTTTGGCTTGTGGTTCGGCCTAGGCCTGAGGCACACATGCCGACCGACGCACCGTTCGCGAGGTGATGCAGAGTTTGTAGGGGGCGGGCGGAGACTTTCCTCCCCGAGGTCTCTCTGGACAAGCTGGCCCCTGGGACCGGATGAATCAACACAGACAATGCACGATGCAAACTGCCACCTCAGAGAGATGCAGAGGCGGCTAAGGGCCCATCAGCATTCTGACTTTGCAGCGCCCCTTCGTCAGCACCATGGTGTGGGAGCAGTTTGCCTAGCCAAGGGCATCCGCTGCTCCCACAATCCCGCTCGGATGCAGTTGTTGCTGGCAGGTCACCTGCGGCCTGTGAAGCGATCTGGACTCCAGTATTTTCAGCGTCCTGTCAGGTCGCCACAATCCAAATCCACGCGGAGGTGCTGGTATCTACACGAGAGACGGGGTTCCCGGCCTAAATCGGGGATCTTCTTGGAAAATCTTCCACCTGAACAGTTGCTCTCAAGACAAGCGCCCCCCCTCAGCCCTGTCGACAAAACCCCCTACACAGCACTCTATGGCTAAGTTATGATGCTTTCACGACAGCATAGCGGCATAGCGGCATGACGCGCAGTAGGAGCATTGAGTCTCCCACAAGGGCTTCGTGATGCTGGCCTCGGTGCAGCGGATCATCGGGGGGAGGAAACTGCGAAAGGCAGCGAGATGGCATCCCGGTTTGCTCTTTTTCGGACGGCTTCTTCGGGTTCTGTCTCGGGAATTCGGGCGCCGAATAAAGCGGGCCCACTTAAAACAGCTTTAAGATCCTAAGTCTAAGTTTACGTCTCGACTGCTTCGAGATCAGATTTAAGGCTCGGCTCGCTTGCCGGTTTGCAGACGCCGGTCGCGGACCGAAATTCGCGAATGCCGGCGAGATCGGGTGGTTGTCTGCATCTGGAGCTATCTTCGACGAAGTCCAAGAGGTGGACCCATACAAGTGATGGTGGGTCCGTTTGGGCAGGGAGCAACGTGGCAGTCTTCGCAATGACCAGCTTCCGTGAACTTTCCGGTGTCCTCAGCCGTATCCCGTGCATGTTCTTGGGCTCTCTTCGGCCCTGCTGAGCCTTTCGGACATAGCGCGTGGCCCTGGAACGGATCGTCTCCCAGTCCAGAGGAAGCACCAGCTTTCTCAGAGAAGGCAACGAAAGGAGACCCTGGCCCTCTTTGCCCTCTTCTCTGTCTCGCTCGTGACGCTCGTGATCAACTCGGTACTTTAGATGTGCTTGTCGGACGTCACACTTCGGAGTGGCTGTGTCAACCAGCAAGGTAATTTCTGAGAGGGAGGGGTATGCCGAGAACACGCATCCACCGCCAACAGAGCTGTCTGAAAACGCGGAACCCTCGTCATTTTGTCTCTGGGAGTGCGACGGGTGCGAAGGGTGGGAGGGTGCCTCTGCCCCTGGCATCCTCGCGGAAATGGACGGTACATCTATACCTTCCACAGCCTGTCTTTGAACCTCCTTGAGATCCCCGTCCTCACGAAAGGCAAACAAGTGATGCTTCTCCCCGTAGAGCTCCAAGGGCACATGGAAGAGATCCACCGCCACGCGAATGCTGCAAGAGCCCCGGAGCGAGGCGCGGAGACAAGCCGGCGCAGCCTCTTCGGAGCCCTTCACCTCCACAAACTTATGAAACTCCCGCTTCTGCTCCTCCCAAATCAGGTCCACGAAATTTCGGCCCTGGAGGCTGGTTCCCGTCATGAGGAGGTGCTGGAGGCACTTCCCCTCCCCGCAGATCTGCATCTTGCTGTCGAGCAACCTGAGCACGAAGGAAATGCGAAGCTCATCATCCAAAAACTAAAGAAAGGCTTGCGGAATCGTGCTAAGCCGAGCTGCACCTCCCCATCGCAGATCCCGCGAAGGACGTGTCGGAAGCCCCGCACCATGGATTCTGCATCTGCCGAGGCCAGTGAGGCGCGAAGGTGGGATCGAACACACAGTTCCAACGCAAGAGACACCACTCCGTTTATGACCACCAACACAAGTTGGGCAAAGATAAAAGAAGTCGCGGAATCACCACGGGTTGGAGTATAGGCCCAGCACTCTGCCAGAGACACCAGGCATTGACACGGAAGAACCAAGGCTGTATCCAGAAAGAACACCGTCATTGAAAATCGACAGCTCAGTTGGAATGCCTGAAGAGCGACCGGATCAGTTGCATCGTAGCCATTTCCTGGAACCGATCCAGCCAAGACAAAGATGCCGAAGGTGATCATGTACAGCGCTTGGGACACCTGGAGGTTCCTCCTTGTCAGCTCTATCTTCTCTCTGGCAAGAAGTACGTTCAGCGAGTACGGACAAAGGGTAGCTGCAAGTCTCATGGCTTGAGCTCGGCCTGGTCTCGCGGCAAACTCGTACAAGAACCACAGCAAGGCCAGGCATATGCCGTGAAGGGTGCACTCAAGAGATATTCTGGTGATTCTCTGTCGCAGTTGCAAGAAGGCTTCGTCCACGCGACTATCTTTGACCTTGCCCTCTTGCGCCGGCGCATCGGACGATTTACATTGTTGAAGAATCCTTTCCTTCACGGATGCAAAGCCTCCCCCGCACAGGTACAAGTGGCCCGCGAGAAGTACGGCTCCGCTCGCGAAACACGTTGTCACATCGAGCGGACCCTCCATGCCTAAAAACTCGGGGCGACTCAACACAAATGGGAGGCTCCGTTTTGGGCCTCGTGGGCCTCGAGCGGACCTGTGGCATAGCCGTGTGGAGAAGCTGTTTACAACATCTCCCTTCAAGCCAGGGGGCGGTTATCAAGGAGTAGCGCATCTGACGCTTGTGCCTTCGGAAAAGGGGTAAGCTCGATCACTGCCGCTGCTCGTTTCCGGCTCGCATCATGTGACGGCCTCGAATCCTGGCCCACTAGGTCCAGAATTTTGTACAAGTCATCGAAACCCTGGGTCAGGAGGAAGTCTGCCTGCCCGGGCTTCCGGAGGAACTGTGCAAACCGAGCACTCTGATTTCAATGGTGCCTCGTCAATAGCAACGTACGCGATCTCCTCCAGCCGAATGTCTTTGGAGTTGTAGAATTTCAGCAACCTGGCACTTAACCACGCCCCGAAAGCAGGACCAGCGAAGGCTCCCAAGCGATGGCAACCTGCACGGTCTTACGTCTTCTCCGAATTCGACCGGAGTCGGAGGTATCGCGCCTTTTTGCGTCTCACCTCGAAGGCGAAACCCGATTTTTCCCGAGCAGGTCTCTAGATCATGTCGAAGACCATTCGCCGGGCGCCCTCGGCAAGCGCCAGGGCCTGCCGAGGCGGGCGATGCAGGGAGAAGAACAATCGAACTTCCTGTTTCCGATGATGCCAACATGGCACAGATGTACCAGCTTTCAACCGATGCTGGAAAGTCTTGACATCACGCTGCAACTAATCCTTCCGCCCCAGCCCAAGCAGCCCAAGCCCACGCAGCCCCCTCTCCCACAGAAAAGAGGCAGAGGATGCATCCTCGTCGGTAGGCGTCGCCTCCACGGCCGGCTCGGACTCGTTGGACTTGGCTCGGTCGACGACGAGGACGCTGCTGCGCCACCTCCCCCCGCCACGGATGGCCACGGAAGCGCGGCGAAGCGATGCGAAGGCCCAGCGCACCCATGCGCCTCTCGTCGGATCCGGGAGCCTGCCACGTTGAGAACGAGACGTGTGCGCTTGGAGACTGGCAGCGAAGAGCCCAAACGCTTGAAATGAAAGGAAATGCATAAGCCGAAGCATCGGCCCTCTCTGCATGTTGACTCCGAAGGCTGCCATGCCTTCCCAAAAGCCAGCATCGCCTGGCCAAGGGTGAAGGCCTTCGCGACAGGAAATTCGACATTCCCCCTCAATATCCAGCCCTTGCTTATCCAGCTCTGCTGCGCTAGCAATGCCTCGCCATCGTTGCACAGCAGCCAAGCCACGCCCCGGCTCTCCGAGGTTTCCTGGAGCTGAAGTTACCACGTCTGCCGTCTGCGTCTGCGAGCTAGCAGCCAGCGGAATTACACACCCTTCTCCTGCGCCTTTGCCCATGGCAAGAAGACGTCAGCAAGAAATCGTTCGTGCGCACGACCTCGGGAAGGTGCCGATTGTTTCAGGCACCTCTGGGAATGCAAGCTGCTGGCTCAGTGCTTGGCACAGGTCTGCCCGAAGGGCTGGCCTGTCGATGCCGCTTCCTTGTCTGGTGGAAGCAGTGCCACAAGATCGGCAGTAGGCAGTATCTCGACAGATGCGCACGGCTCCTGCAGCGAAAGCCTGGCAGCCAGGCCACGTGAATTACTTCGAAGGGCTGTCTTCACCGGGAAACTTGTGACAGCGAATTGAGGTTGCAGCCACTCCTGCTTGGCAAATAGGAACGGCTTGAAATAGCTGTCAGAATCCCAGAACGGTAGCAGCACCAGCAGAAGCAGCAAGAGCATGAGCCGCAGCCATTGCTGATCGTCGGTCCGAGGTCTGGAGGAACCAGGAGCACAAGGGGGCCGAGGAGAGCAGGAGGGAGAAGGAGCTGGAGCGGCTTTTCGCGCACGGACCCTTGGGTAAAGTCCCTGCCTCGGTGCTGGAAGGAGCCCAAGACAGTGCCTTCAGCGCATCGGATTTGGAATCTGGAACTGCCCGTCATGCCCTGCCTCTGGACATAGCCGCGCAGACGACAGCTTCAGCGGAGTCTGCCTCGCACTCTTGCAAACTCGTCGCAGCGCATAGGTTTTCTTTTCAACCTATGCTGAGGTGTCGTGTAACACCCCCGGACATCCCCAACTTACAGTTGCAGTACCAAGTCCCATCTTCCGGCTCGCGCGCCTGTCATCTCCGAAGAACATGCCGAAGTGAAGGGAGTGCACCTTGGCTGTCTCGATGCCGAATGCTGCCACAGTCTGATAAGTAAGTAAGCAAGTAAGAGAGTAAGACTAAGAGAGTAAGAGAGTAAGTGTCTGTGTGTATGTTTGTGTGTCTGTTTGAGTGAATGAGTGAATGAATGAACGATCGGGGACCGACGTATCCAAGCGAAGCTGATAACAAAAAGATCCTGCCCCGCGCGCTGACAGAAGCTGAGCGTGTGGCACACCCTCTTTGCCTCTGCAGCAGCTCATGCGCCAGAGGGGTCCAGGCACCCGCCAAGTCCAGCAAAACCTGGACATCGGTGGCGATCGGGGGGCGAGGCCACATAGTCTTCGAGCTGGCGCCGGCCTCTGGAGACTTCCGGCTCTCCGCCTGAGGCTGCAGGAGCTCCGCCAGCCACTGCCCGGCAGACAAAAGGTCGAGCTGGGCTGCGCCTGCAGAAAACTCAAGGACATTGGGTCTCCAAATGTCGGAAACAAATGCCCGGTGCGGCAGCACAGCTGGTGAGCTCACCCTTTCTCGCCTTCAACATTTCTCGAATCGGATTTCCGCTCGGCTTCCTGCAAGGGTCACGCTCAGGTACGAAAGCACAGAGAGATACAGCCCGTCAATGCCCACCTTTCTACTTGTCACAACTTTTCACATGATTTACAGGGTTCCCATCGACCGCGCATGCGAATCACGACTTGCCCCACTTGCCCATCTCATTCAAAGAGGCTACAATACAACCATCTGAAGCGGAGTGTTACACGATCAGGATCTAAAGTTGACACGTGTGTCCTCCAGGCTGCGCTGCAGCTCCGCTCGTTCAGCCTCAGAGCAACGAGCTGAGCTGCGGCGCAGGCCCGGGCTGGAAACAGCTAGAAGCTACGAAAGCTGCATTTACTGTACCTGATCTGGGCCCTCCACATCCCACCGCTGCCGCTCTTTCAGCAGCTCCTGCAGAAGGTGAGACATCACCATTGTCACAACTACTCTGCACTTCCTGGGTAGCCAGCCTTTTCTTAAGTGAGCCTGAGACCCCAGGCAATGAAAGGTCCTTGCGCGCCGTGGCCAAGGTCTCAGCTGAGGCGGTGGCCCTGACTGTCTCAAGCCTCGGAGTCTTCAGAGGGTGCATGGGGACATTTTCAGGCTCGGGATCTTAGAGAGTTTATGGCTCAGGGCTTGAGGCTCTCGACTTGTTGTGCACTTTGCAATTATTGATAGCCCCTCTTCTGTCAACTGTCCACGTCTCGTGCTGAGGGTTCGGAGACCAAGGAAAGTCGAGATGCTCCTTCCGCAGTCGCTCAAGCTCGAATTCTGGCTGCACCACCTGGAAGCAGAAAGGTGGAGGGTTTCAGCGTCAGGGTTCAGGGTTGGTCCCAAATTATTTGCTGAAAAAGGAACATGACGAAACCTACAGAGAAAGAGCGCTAGCAAAGACAGAGTAGAATAACGACGGGCGCAAACAAGAGAGAGCACAAACAAAGCACACGTACCGGCAGAAAAACACAGAGCAGTCTGACACTTCAAGACATGCAACTGAAGGGCAACGAAGTAATGCCAACAAGCAAAGGAAACAAAAAATCCATTGGCCATTGAAAAAGATGTTAAGATATTGCTGCTCTATGGCAATATCATGATGGCTTCAATCAACAATACAAAGACAGTCGATGCCAATGAAACGTTCCATTATGTCTTCAACACAGGTGTTAGTGCCATAGGCACCGGTGATACATACCCCAAGAAGAACAACTCAACAACCCTAACTTCGCAACGAGAAACAACAACTCGGTCGCAACTGCGACTTCGAATACCAAGCAAGTGCAGCACTGTAGTGGGGAAATGATGTCAACAGCAAGCTCCCTGACCATTGCCAGACAAATACCCAACTGACACAGAATTTGTACAACACAGCACAAATAGATTCAATGCCAGCCAGCCAGCTTTGATACAACATACAAACACAAAGAGCTCAACTAGTTATCCAACTAATGCTCAACTGTCCTCCAGACACTGGCGTAGCAAGCGGAGGTTGACATACTGGATCAGGGGGTGATACACCGACACTGACATGGAGAACTTGTGAGCCTTCAGAGTCAGACTTTATAAACAGATTCCAAGCACAGACATGGACCCGACAAGATATGCCCTTGGATCAGACCTGGTGCGGTCAACTCATCCAAGCGCATCCTGTCATCAACTGCTCAACTCGTGCAACAATTCCCTCAGAGTTCAAAACGCTACAATGAGCCTCGTATCACGCCATAATCTGCATCCAGGGAGTATGAACCGAAACTCAAGATCTTGGTTTCAGATGGCTAGCGTTGGGGGATGGCATCTTCTACAAAGCGGGCTTTGCCCATCTGCAGTAACTCAGGCTTTGGATCAATCGTCGAAGGGGGGCAAGGCTGGACTTTGATGGAAAATGATGCGTGACACCTTGCGCAGGCATCATATGAAGGAGTTGGTGAACGAAGTTGCAAGGTGCGCTGAGCGTCCGACGGCAAATTCGCTCGAAGTGGGTGAGGGCTGTTGGTATGCTCGTTGGAATATGTGATGCTGAAGCCTTTGGACGGTTGGGGCAAAGGTCAAGTGGCTGGTTGATTGCAACACACCAAGAGGTTTGCAAAGTTGGAAGCGGTAGAAACTTGATGATAAGCTCGCTGGGAATTTCGTTGGCGATTTGCGGGCGTGGAGGATGATGTGATATGCTGTGGGCTGTGGGAGAAAGCGGTTGAAAAAAGAGGTTTTGGCGTCCCGGGGTATTTGTGCGGCGCTATGCACCTGAATAGGCAGGGTGAGATCCAACTGTCCCTACATGCTACATCCATCGCCTTTTCTACAATGCGTGGGCACCTCTTCGAGACCGAAATCGTAGCCTTCCTCCTGGGCAGAACTAAGGTCCGTTGATTTGCTGGAAACCGCCGTCCTTGCAAAAAGTTCTGCTTCGAGAGCTAGATATTGAGTCAGGAAGTCTATGGAAGTCTGCTGAATTGTTTACACTCAACAGAAGCCAGATGATCGCCGTCCTCGTCTTCGCTCGCTGGTGGCTTCGTCGGCACAGGCGGCGCTGCCTGCGCCTGCAAAAGATGGCTTCGGCATTCGACAGCCGGCTGCCCGCAGACTGCCAAACGTGACGACCCCACCTGCTCTGCTGTAAGCAACCCAGTACGCTTTGCTCCAGCCGCCGTCGGACCGGCTGCTGGCAGTCTCTGTTGCATGACCTCTTGCACAGGGCCAAACCGGCCCGGAACACAAGACAAAGAGCAAGAGCGTTCCTGGGCATGGCGGCGGCGCATGTCTTGGAGCCTCCCTTCAGATGACCTGCACGAGCGAGTTCCCAGAAGAGGAAGCACAACTTCCCTGTGCCCTCCACCAGCCTCTCTGCGACAGAAGGATTCGCCGCCTCACAGCAAAGTCTCAAAAACCCCAATGACCACCGGTTCTACTCCTGCCCGAGGTCCTGGCCGGCCACGGCATTTTTCCGTGTCGACCGGCTCCAGCGTCAGGCAGAGGCCGGTTCGGCTGGAGCATGCCGCGCATGGCATGGGAAATTGGGAACTTCTCGAGGTCTATAAGCTGTCACAAGTCCGCCTGCCTCACTACCCTGTTTTGCGGGACTCTCTTCGGAGGATGAGGTGTCGTGAGGTGCTGGGAAGTGGGACCATCAGCCGCTCTGCCATCCAGGCTATCCGAGTTGCGCGTTGAACTTCTTCTGCTCGATGTGAGCTGGGAATGCTTTGAGATCGCTTGAGCTTTGGCTGCAGGGTTGGCTCTCATAGTGCTGGAAATTCGTGCCAGATGGCTGTGAAGCGCGCAAATGACCTCTCTCAATGAGCACTGGTTCTCCAACAAAAAAATACTTTGGACAACCGTTTTCACGAAATCTGCAAACCATGATATGGCTCATGGACACACTCCCACCTGTCAGGTGTGCAGACCAGGATGTCCACGACCTGCGAGATCTCCTGCCTCTGCCTCAGCTTGGAGAGCCAAAACTGCTGCAAACTCCGCTGAACGGCACAGCCTGGACTCCCATGACTTCCGAATATCCGCCGAGAAAGAACCCAATCCTCCTGAAACCAGCTCAGGTCAGGGCTTCCTCCATGTCATGGAGCCACCATGGACCTAAGACTTGGAACAATGGTGGCCGCTTCGGGGCTTGCATTAGGGGTTTAGTTTAGGGAGTTGAGCAACAACGAGCGAGTGAGTGAGCGAGCAGCACTTGAACGGCGACAGGGCGCCGCCTAAGACGCGATCATCCCAGTTTCTTAAGGAGCTCCGAAACCGTGATTGCCCCCTCGCGACTTGGAGTTTGGCTCCCATACGGCAAAGGACCTAAGGAAGGTGGAGAACGCCGGCGCTGCAGCACCCAGGCAAAAGCAAAGCACGGGGCAAGCTGGTGTTCCAGCCGTAAAGGTAAAGCAAGGCGATCAGGAGCAGCAGCACACGCTGGTGCTCCAGCACGCGACCCCTGGTGTGTGGTGATCCGATTCTGGCACACCAGTCACATGCGAGCATACCCCTCGTGAACCCCCACAGACCACAGACACACCCTGGTCCGGGGTTTCAGCTAGTTTGGAGTTGAGGCCTGATAAGTTTGGGAAGCCCGGTGGCTTGCATGAAGGTTGCCAAGGTTGTCCGTTGCTCCCTGCGAGCCCCCACGCTTCCGCACTCAGGCTGAGGCGAGCCGAACTCGACACCTTGGCTCAGGCCAAGGGCTTGGGGCTTTGAGGGTTTTGGGGTTTGAAGTGGGGTTTAGATGGTTAGGATCTAGAGTCTAGAGTTTGGGGGTTTCGGGCTCAAGCTGTGGCAAGTGCTGGCAAGTCTCTTTGCATGATGGCTGATCAACTTCAGGGTCCTGTAGGCCTGGCGCTCAGAGGAAGCCGAAGCATCCCGAAACCCCCAAAAAACATCGCCCACAGGTACTTGCACCGGGCACCTGCATCGCCAACTCCCGGGTCGGGCAGATCGCCTCGTCACGGAAGCCAAGCCCCCGGGCCCCGGGCCCGGGGCTCGTCGGCACGTATCTACGTATTCTGCATTCTCGCAGTTCTCGCATATCACATTCCTTTGTTGTGAATGTTCCACTCTGAAAATTCGCATGGGCCTGCACGCGTTTTGGTTGATATGATGCCAAGTTACCAAGGTTTTCAAGAGCACAAAATCAGCCGTGATAACCTGCTTCCTGCCAGCCACGCATTGTTTCGTTCATGCCGTCGTGCAC
Source organism: Symbiodinium sp. clade A Y106 (assembly GCA_003297005.1). NCBI lineage: Eukaryota > Dinophyceae > Suessiales > Symbiodiniaceae > Symbiodinium > Symbiodinium sp. clade A. The sequence continues at coordinate 15,953 of BGNK01002332.1, read as the reverse complement.
TTACTCACTCACTCACTCACTCAGAAACGCATCCATTTCAGAATCCGCTTCGCAGGGCTTTACTTAAGTTCGCTTCGCAAGGCTTTCGCTTCAAGGCGGCGGGAAGCTACGACAGGCATTCAAACAGAAGGTCATCGAATTGCTTGACGTTTGGGACCAAAGCTAATGTCACGAGCACCTGAATCCACCAAGTGCCAAGCGAGAGCCAGGGGGCAGCCAGCCCGGTACGCCAAGCCGTAGTCCATGTTCCTGGCCTGCCGCAGCTGTTGGCCATCGCTTCCTACAAGCGCGTCGGCTGGAGAGCACCTGCGCCATTCCACGAATGATCTGCACCATCGGCAGCATGTACCTCGCAGAATCATAAGCAGGACTGAACTGGCTGCAGGTCCTGCTGCATCCTGTCAACTTGACAATTGGAGATGCGTTCTACAGACGTCATGGAAACCCAACACTTTAAAACTAACACCCATCAAACCTCTAAGCCCTACACTAAACCCCAAAACTCCAAGCCCACCACTCCTGAAACCCTAAACCTAATTGAATCCCGAAGCCTAAACCCTCTAAACTTCCAACCCCAGCCCCGAAACCTTAAACTCGAATTCAATCCCGAAGCCCTTTCACCCCCAAACCCTAAAACCCCTATAACTCTGAACCCGATACTCCCCCTCGCCCTCGCTCTCCCTCTCCGGGGCACGCGAGGCTCTTCCCCGATCCGGTCTCCGCAGCGATGACCTAAAGTCTAAGCATTTGCTTTTCTACATAAGACTGTAATGATACTGTGGTACTACCATAACCATACTATAACAATACTACAATAGTACTATCTGAGCTCAGAAACAGGGAGGTCTTCCGGATCAACTGATGTATAACATAAGACAGCGTACTATAGTGAAGACTCTATGGTAGTGTACTAGATTGATTGAAAGGAGCATTGGTTCAAATTATGCTCTGTTACCGTATCTTGCATTGATTTTATGTTGAATGATACCGTCTTGAATTATAATGTATTTGACTAGCTTTGTGAATATCACAACACGATATACTAGGTTGCATGACATCTGATGTCATTGCACTGCATCATAATACTGTACAGCAGTCTATTCTACTATGTTTTATGATCTGCAACACTGTTTTTCATTGCAGCATTACATACTATTGCAATATGTTCTGCTATACTCCATCTGCACAGTACTGTACAGAACTGCACGACGATGCTATACTGTTATACTGCAACCGTCTTACTGTACATAACATGATATGGCATGATATTGCACAACAAACCTAGTATGTTGTAATTGTTTGCAAGAACGCGAAAACACAAAACAATATACCATGTAGCACAGGACACAATCCAATTTCATGCCGTGTGCTATGAAATAGAGTATGCTCTAGGACAGTCTAACAGTAGTACTGTAATGTGACAGTAATCACCAGCAACTGAGCCTGCAAGCAGGAGAACTGCCCAAGATTCGCACAATGTTGTCACCGTTCAGGATATAAGGGATGGCCTCCTGCTGGACCTGAGGCTTGAGCATGGGACTTACTTTTGCGAAATGATATATAACAGATGGCAGGGACCATGGAGAATCGTCCCGACACCACATGCTGCCAAGCTGTGGCTAAGGTTAAGGACTATAGCTCTCTGACACATGTTTGACGGGAGAAGTCGCATGTTGTCTTTGTCGGTTTTCTCGGTGCTGCCCGGTGGCAGGCGCTGGATTCAGCAGCGCTGGAGCTTCCGGGTTCTCACGCGGGTCAAGGCCTCTCCAGCGGAACAGGAGTTACTATAGAAAAAAGTGTGCTGTACGAAGCTATGGTAAGTTATCTGGTACGACATTATGCTATGTGATAGATTTGTGATCTCAGAATCTAGATTTATCAGGCACCTATGCGGCAACATCTGAACTCGAGTTAGGAACTCAAGCATCGCCCGAGAGCCAACAGTTGCTGAGGCTATGCCGGACTGTGGGGTTTTATTTTTTTCTGAAGGAAGCTCAGGATCTCAAGGCTTCAACTTTACAAGCACAAGCTCTTGTAAGGGATTGAGGGTTTAGGGCTTCGGGATTAGGGTTTGGAGTTCAGGCTAGGGTTTAGGGCATGCGAACGGGTTTGCGGCTTTGGGTTTTGCGGGGTTTACAGGTTGGGGAAGCAGGCATGGATTTCTTGGGATTTCACGGTTTAAGGTTTAACGGCTCAGTCTTAGGGATCTTGAGCTTAAGGTTTCGACTCTGTGCTTCTAGGTTCCAGGGCCTTGACGCTTGAAAGCTGAAGGGTTGACTTCGGAGACCGACAACGTTGGCCACCGGCTGAGCTGGCGACCGAGAGAGTTCGCAGCTCCTTCGATAACCTTCCAAGAGCAGTGATAACGCAATACCAAGAGCCAGGGTGGCGCAAAGCTCAAGAAGCAGTGGAAGTCACAGCTGAGGTGCAAGGACTTCCAAGAAGCCGCGAAGTTGAAACCTGACCCTCTGACCCACGTCACCTGCCCCGCGAGAGCTAGTAGCTAGCAGCTAGCATCATGCGCATCAGGATCCATGCTTTCTCGAGTCTTGGAGAGCTCACGACACGAACCGGGGCCCTGGTGCCTCGGGCTTCAGCCCAAGCTCCGCGAAGTTCCTGAGTCGCTGGGACCCATATATCAACACAAGCAGAACAGCAAGGAGACGACAGAAGCAGATGGTTTGCAGGTTTTAGGGCAGCAGGTACAGCTTAACTACTTCCGAGGGGTCGTTGAAGCGGCCGAAGTTCAGGAAACCCTGGGGGCTGTTACCAAGATCGCGGCCCGGCCATGGGAAAGACCAAGTCTTTCGCTCTCTTCCTTCCCCTTGGGCAAGGCGGAGTAATTTTTTATTCCTAACGCTGGCGGTCCCCGGTCTCGTTTGCTAACGTTGGCTCTTCCTTTTGGTTACAAGCACTGTAACTGTTTCGCATCAAGCTATTGGAGAATTGCAGTTAGCAGGGTGGCGTTTTGCCGCAAGCTATTGGGGAATTGCAATTAGCAGGATGGCGTTTTGCGGCAAACTATTTGGGAATTCCAAGTAGCAGGGTGGCGTTTTGCCGCAAACTATTGGGGGAATTGCAATTAGCAGGGTGGCGTTTTTCCGGAAGCTATTGGGGAATTGCAATTAGCAGGATGGCGTTTTGCGGCAAACTATTTGGGAATTCCAAGTAGCAGGGTGGCGTTTTGCCGCAAGCTATTGGGGACTTGCAATTAGCAGGGTGGCATTTTGCCGCAAACTATTGGGGAATTCCAATTAGCAGGGTGGCGTTTTGGCGCAAGCTATTGGGGGATTGCAATTTCGAGGCTCCGATTTGCAGGGTCTTGCTTTGCCTCAAGCTATCGGGAAGTGCCAATTTGCGGGCTGTTGGCTCCATCAGTCTTGTTGGTGAATTACAATTTGCAAGGGCGTTTCCGGTTCATCATGTGTCTGAAACACGCCCACTCACTTGGCGACTCCGGTTCATGATATATCGTAAACGCGCCGCTTGCTTTGGCGATTACGGTTCTTCATACAGCTTAAGCACGCCCCCTCATGTGGCGATTTTGCTTCATCATATATCTTAAACACGCCCCCTCATGTGGCGATTCCGGTTCATCATATATCTTGAACACCCCCTTTTCCGATTCCCCCGATTGGGCGCGACCAGTTCATCATATATCTTAAACATGCCCCCTCATTTGGCGATCTAGGATCATCACATATCCTTAGCACGACCCCTCAGCCTCTATCTAGAACACGCTCCCTCATTTGCCAAGTCCGATTCTGCGCATTTGCTAAACCCGCCCCCAACTTTTCCCTGCAGCCCGCAGCGCGGCTAAAAAAAGAGAGCTGGGGGATTAGGGGGGCGGTGCGCCCCCCATATGCAACCGCAATGTCTGCATCATGGGTTCTGTAAGGGCCCCTCTGCGTTCTTGTTGTTTTGCTGGCATGGTGTAATTACGAATCACAGAACTTGCGCGGCTTAAGCGAGATGGGCGGGTTGCGAAGGATTGTCGATGGTTTGTTGATGCGTGCCGGGGGAGGTCTTCTCATGCGTGAAGCAGAATGGTTGCTGCGAAAACTTGGAAACGAGCAAGGGCAGACGTGACTTTGCATTCCGCACAAAATCACACACATGTGTACTGTTGTTGTTGTTATTGTTGTTGTTGTCGTGTTGGTTGTCGTTGTCGTTGTCGTTGTTGTTGTTGTTGCTGTTGCTGGTGCTGAACATATATCTTAAACACGCCCCCTCATCTGGCGATTCCGTTTCATTATATACCCTTAAACACGCCCCCTCCTTTGGCGATTCCGGCTCATCATATATCTTAAACACCCCTTCATGTGGGGATTCCGGTTCATCATATATCGTAAACACTCTCCTTCATGCGGCGATTCCGGTTCATCATATATCGTAAACATACCCCCTCATTTGGCGATTCCGGTTCGTCATTTATCTTACACGCGCCCCCCCTTAAACGAGACCATTTCATCATATATCTTAAACACTTGACACGTTCCCTCGTGTGGCGATTCCTGTTAATCATATTTAAACACCCCCTGATTTACCAGATTGCGCGAGACCAGTTCATCAGACATCTTAAACGCGCCCCCTCATTTGGCGATCCGGGTTCATCACATATCTTAAACACATCCGCTCATGTGGCGATTCCGGTTCATCGTGTATCTTAAACCCGCCCCCTCACTTGCCAATTCCGTTCTGCACATTTGCTAAACCCGCCCCCAAGTTGTCACGCGCCGCAGCCTGTGGCCCGCTGCACCGCTGAAAAAAAATTGGGGGACCCGCAGGACCAGGGGACTAGAGACCAGAGGACGAGGGGACCAGAAGACCAGCGACCAGGGGACCAGAGGACCGGGGGGGCCAAGGGGCCTGGGCCAACCTTACCAAGGACCCCAGACCAGAGCCAACCTTAGGAAAAAAATTACGGGCCCCCTTGGGCAACAGCGCACAAAAACATATAGGCTGCTTCATGTAGGCTTCCTTTGCTATAGGCACTGTTCCGGCTGTCGCCACGATCGAATCGCAAGATTGAGCCGCATGAAACTCTGAAGCCTCGCCATGAAAATACGACGACGACGACGGCGATGACTACTACTACTACTACGCTACTACTACTACTACGTTACTACTACTACTACTACTACTACTACTACTACTGGGTGTGCCAGAGCCGGCAGTGGTTCAAGACATCGCATAGAGCAGTAGTCAAGGCCATGTCGCAGCCAGCATGGTTGATCACCGGTGCCGCGACAGCCCCTCCAGCCAGACGTCCACGNCAGTGGTTCAAGACATCGCATAGAGCAGTAGTCAAGGCCATGTCGCAGCCAGCATGGTTGATCACCGGTGCCGCGACAGCCCCTCCAGCCAGACGTCCACGAGTAGAACAAAAAAGCGATTCTGCCGAGACACAGAAGAAGCTGCTCATCCTTCTATCCCGCTCAGTGTTGAAGCATTCACTGGATATCCGCGAACTGCAAAGTGCGATTTTGCGCACATTACTTGCAAACAAAGATT